>JACDJE010000257.1:741780-784280 GCA_016647715.1 Pavo muticus | reverse complement strand
TTGTAGCCCTAAGATGTCTCCTTGTTTGAGAAATTAAAGTTTGAATTTCCTGTTAGAATTCAGCTCCAAATTAAAAAAAAAAAAAGATATTGAAGTTGCAAGTTGTTAAATATTTTATTTTCTCTCTCTCTTTTTTTTTTTTTTGGTAACAAATCCTTCTTTTTAAGTTTCTCACTGATTTAAATATCTTAGTGTAATAACCAAGTTTCCTTCCAGCCTACAAAAGTATATAAGTTATCACATGCACAATTATATGCTACTTAGTGTTGTACAAATAACACAGATCTGTTAAGTATACTAGGATCTTATGTGTGATTTCTACAGGAAAATTCTCTCCCTTAAAAATAAAAAAATAAAAAAATTGCTACACAATACAGAAGTATGCATTTAAATCAAAGAATCCTGGCTTCCAAAGGAGCTGTTTTTGTGTCCTTCGCTTATGTATGCAGATAATATTGGTACAGAATTGTTTGTTGAGATTTCTCATGAAAATTCATAATTGTATATTTTTGCAGGAGGCCAAGTTTAGGATCCCTTGAAACTGTATTCTATTACTGGTCTAATTACAAAAACACACACAAAGAAGGTTACGTTATCACTTAGAAATAATATGTTTTAGAAAAGTATTTAGGGACTTGAAGTTGTGGCAAAAATAAGAAATATGTAATAATGGTAAATTAAAATTTTCTTGAGTTCTTCAGAGAATTAAAATCTGCTGGTCCTGTTATGAATGCAGCTGGAGATACAGCCAGAAGAAGAGTCCAGCTTAGGTTCAGATAGGCGTATCTGGAGACTGCTTTGAAGCTGTTCCAAAATAGATGGTTCATCATAGTTAACTTAGGCTCACATACCTCTATATATTGCAGATCTTTTGTTGGCCAACATGCTTCAAAATTTTCTAAAGCTGAAATGGAATAGTGTATGAGTTTCGTGTATGATATACATTGTGCCCTGTATATTTTTGTCTGTAGCTACTATATGACATACAAAATGATGTTTCTATTATTTTCACATCATCGTTGAAAAGCTATTCTCTTCATTTTTCATAGTAAGAATTTGTATAATTATTCTTAAGTATTTTAGATTTCAAAACTGTTTTTTTAAAGCTTTGGACTCAGTTTTTCCACAATTTGGCCTGAAACTATAATATCTAAGTAATGAATAAAAGTAACTGCAAAGCTCTTGCGTTTATTTCAGAAACCACATCTTTCAGTGATAAAATGTGAATCTGTAGTGCTTTAGGAAGTCATTATTACAGGAGATGATAAGAATACTATTTTCATATACATATATAGCTTTCTCTTTGTCCAGAAATTTCAAAGAACCTTCCATGTTCAATTTATTAGTTTGTTAACTTTATGTTAAATTAATATCAGTAGTTTTTGTTACTATCATTATCATCTTGAACAGATTTGCTTTATGTGACAAGTACTTCTATCCACTTATTCCACATTTGATACCAAACCCTTCTTTTCCACTGTAAAGATATTAAGCCCCCTCTGAAATATTTCATTTATTCAAATTATAACTGCTTTCCTACATTCAACGCTTTTGTTCTCTTCTTTTTCTCTTAAGTGATCATTTGGAAATGTCATTTCTAATCTCATCCTTACTTTCTCTCTTTCCCTGTGACCTCAATCAATAAAAGTATGCTTCAGTTTCCATCCTGTGCAGAACTCTGAGGTACAAAATATTTTTATGGAGGGTTAGGATAAAGTGAGAGTTGCAAGGTTTTGTATGGATCATTTCAGCATGGGGGATAAATGTCGTTTGCATTCACAGCTGTTAATTGTGTGACAATACTTCTTCTAAAACAGAAAATGGAATTATTTGGCATTTAAAGAAACATTAATAACATAACTAAATAATTTCATATTCACTGGTTCACAGCTATTTAATGTTGTATTTGGCAGAAATGAAAAAAAGCTTAAAATATAATCATCACTGTTATCATAGAATCACAGAATCACAGAATGGCCTGGGTTGAAAAGGACCACAATGATCATCTAGTTTCAACCCCCCTGCTATGTGCAGGGTCGCCAACCACTAGACCAGGCTGCCCAGAGCCACATCCAGCCTGGCCTTGAATGCCCCCAGCGATGGGGCATCCACAACCTCCTTGGGCAACCTATTCCAGTGCGTCACCACCCTCTGTGTGAAAAACTTTGTCCCAGTATCTAACCTAAAACTCCCCTGTCTCAGTTTAAGACCATTCCCCCTTGTCCTATCACTATCCACCCTCGTAAACAGCCATTCCCCTTCCTGTTTATATGCTCCCTTCAAGTACTGGAAGGCCACAATGAGTTCTCCCCGCAGCCTTCTCCAAGCTAAACAAGCCCAGTTCCCTCAACCTTTCCTCATAGGAGAGGTGCTCCAGCCCTCTGATCATCTTAGTGGCCCTTCTCTGGACCTGTTCCAAGAGCTCCACATCCTTCCTGTACTGGGGGCCTCAGGCCTGGACGCAGTACTCCAGATGGGGCCTCACAAGAGCTGAGTAGAGGGGGACAATCACCTCCCTCTCCCTGCTGGCCACCCCTTTTTTAATGCAGCCCAGAACACTGTTGGCCTTCTGGGCTGCAGGCGCACCCTGCTGGCTCACGTCCTGCTTCTCGTCCACCAGGACCCCCAAGTCCTTCTCCGGAGGGCTGCTCTCAAGGAGATCTTCCTCCAGTTTGTATGAATACCTGGGATTGCCCCAACCCAAGTGCAGCATCCTGCACTTCGTCTTATTGAACCTCATTAGGTTTTCTTGGGCCCACTTCTCCAGCCTGTTATTGTTATTACGCTCACATTGTATTTGATGCTGCCAGGACACAAAGTCCATAGTTTAGAGTCCTTTATCATTTATCCCGTAAAGTCTTAAGAGTGCATTTAAATTAGACAAGTGAGTTGAGGTGGTTTCTGAGAGTATTGGAGGAGCTTGAATTAAAACTTTTGAGTTACCTACTTAGTACTTTTGAGAAACAAACCTTTTGTTCAGTTACTTATTTTATGTTGTCCACACATTTTGCAATCCTGTGTTGATTGAAACATAGGCATCATTAAAGCTGAGTGGCAATCCCATATTTCTTTTAAAAGACATTTAAAGTGCCTTAACTCAGTGTTTTGATTATTAGTGCTTGTTCATTTTTAACATGAGCATTGTTTTTGATTAGTATTGTTGTATGATGTACTGTTTATCTGTTAAGGATGAACTAACATATTGCAAAAATAAGGAAGGACACTGCTTTCAGACTGACAAACTATAATCTAATTAATTCAATAAATTGAATCAGATTACACAAACATTTTTGCACTTCCATTAATGAAGTAGTCATTATAATTAATGTGAAAGCTTCTATCATGTTCACTAGTTGATATATTGGTGGGAAGATATACTGACTATACTCTGCAAATGTAGTATTTCATAATTTTAAAATCTTAATTGAGGTTTAATTCAGGCCACCTGTCCTCTTCTAAAAACTCTGTCATAATTTTGTTATATTATCATTCCTTTAAATGATGAGCTATCTTCTAGTTTATCAGGAGATAACAAGTTTAGAATCACTTCTGGAAGCTCACTAGTTTACTTCCAGTGAGTCACTAGTTAATAGTGAAGTTGTTTTCCATTTAGCTACACATTTTATAATATTTCAAAATTAAATAGTACTGTTTCACAGATAACAGAGTGTGAATACATAACACAGTGGGAATTTTAGTGTTTAGCTGTATACACTAGTATATGTAAATTCATTCTTTTTTGACTTTTGATATTTTGCTGTTCTGTTTTCGTTTTAAATGAAGCATGATGATAAAATGAGATGCAGTATAGCACGTGAGCAGAAAATACGATACAAGAATGTGCTTCAGGATCCCAGTAATCAAAGACTGTAGTCCTGCCAACGGTCACTGATTTCAGGAGCACTTTGTAAGAAAATAGGATGTGATCTCGTGGCTTACTGAAGGCAAATGTATGGAAGATTTCCAAGCAGGCACTTTACAACTGTCTCTGAACCTAAAGGCATTTAACCATATTCACCTATAGCATTAAGTATTTTATGTTTAGGCATTTTTAAGCATGAGAAGGTTTTGAATACTTAGGCTTGTAATAAAACCATAGTTGTATTCAGTCATGTAATCTTTTTAACACCAAGAGTTACTTGCAGAATTAAAAGCCTTTTCACTACAAACTTATAATCAGTAAGAACTTACACATTTTGCAATGTTATACCATGTAATTCAGATAGTCAGACCTCACGGATGTTCACCAATGCCTATTGGGAGAAGTCCCTGGGTTGAACTGTTTCCAGAAATCCTCCCAGCTTTTTTGATTCAAAGGGAAAAAGTTGGTTCATTTCAAAAGAGACCCTGGGTTTAAACATTTAGTCAGTGTGGATAGCCAGATAAGTTGTAGCACTCAAGGTACTTGAGAAGGAACTGAGGAGTGAAGTTATTTTCCAGCACAGCCATAAGCTAGTGAATCCTCTCTTCCACTTTCATTTTATGACTGCTCGTTTACTATTACATTGTGATGTGCACAGATTTATTATTTTTTTAGTGGAAAAAATAAGATTTTTTGGTTTCTTCCTGAATCAGGATAATTTTACATTCTGACGACTAAGGATGTAATGTTACTGGTTTGCGAATTCCCCCTTATGAATGATATTTCTGTGGCAGTTATGTAGAATCACAGTTGATCTTATTCAGTGAAGGTAAACTGTTCAAAGATATTAGTAAAGCAAGTCTCTATGAATGTGTCTTGGTTTTAAGATATCTACAGCTTTCCCAAATCAGTTGAGTATGATCAGTAAAAAAACACATCACTGATGTGATCCTCATCCTAATTCTGGTTTCCTGTTTCAAATCGTAGAAGTATATTTAACATCTTGGAAAACAAAACACTCATAGCTTTTCAAAAGAATATATTTTACCATCATTGTCTCCTATAAAACAAATGGGCAAAACAAAATAAAAAGCTAAAAGAAAGCAATTAAAATCTCATTCTTAAAGGCAGGCATATCACAGTTATCAGTGACTAAATTTGGATCTGATAATGGAGCTGTTTACTAGTCATTATTCTAACATTCTTTATTCCAAATTACTATTGTTTATAATTGAAATGAGAAGGTTACTGAATAGATAAGTACTGCAGAGTACACTGATTGTTTCATAAGATAAAACTATTCTGAATGAAAGCTTATAAATAGTTGTAAATTCTGAGATTGTATTGTAGCTCATATTTCAGGCAAAGTCTTTAAATAGCAAAAAACCAAGATAATCATGCACTTATGTTGGCAATTTTTCTTATAATTAACATATTTTTTTTTCAGACAAACTCTTGATTTTTAAAAAGAATATTCATCAAAAATAATTTGATACCCAGTAACTTTGGAAGCTAAGCTTTTACAGAGCAAACATTGCATTGCCATTTTAAACATCAAGAACATAATATTATTTTATTAAACCCTACTAGTAGAAGTGAATCTGATCTACCAAATTAGGAATAATATCACAGTGATAATATGATGGTCTCTGAACTGAATGATGTTGATTGCTATAGTAGTTTAGTAAGATGGTGCTTGTTAGAGTAAATGTAGCAAGATCTGGTTCAGAGCTTAATTTTATCACATTGCTAAGTATAGTTCTGTATCATTACATCAACATTTAAGTTCTTGAATGCTATCAAGATGTCTGTCTTCTTTTCTGTAGAATTAGACTTACATCCTTGAACTACATGATCAATGAAAGGTGAATTATTTTTTTTCTCCTTGTTTATATATGACCTGCATCCAGTACTATGTACTGCATTCAATAAAAGATGACTTCGAATTTATATATTCCAAAGTTATGCTTTATGATTTCATTTTAATATATTTGGTGATTCTCCACAGTACAGGAAGAAACTGTAGCTTAGTATATTTACTTCGTTTTTTTGCTGTTTTTTTTAATACTATTGTCTGTGGGTTAAGAGTAATATGTGCTATGCAGTTTTCAAGGTCTCATACAAGGACTGAAATATAAAGGCAATATCCAAAAAAAGTGTCAGGTAGCACAAACCTTTCTGTTATATGATACAGGAAGCAAGTGAACTTAGGAATTAACTCAAAATCTTTCTTCAAGAAAAGTATGCAAGCAAGCATCATTATATCTGAACAGCTTTAGATGACTAAACAAACAAGAAAAAGAATAATGAGTTAATAATGTATTAATTAATTTTATCAAGATTTATCTTTAAATAATCTGTCTTTGCCAACTGCATCTAATGATCATGTCATATCCAGCTTTTCAGGCAACAAAAACACAAAAACAGACTTGTTTTTTTCCAAGGAGAACCAGTCACTATGAGTTGTCCTTAAGACCCTAATAACTCTGTCTGCATGAATTTTGTATAGCATGATAACATGCAATCAGAATGATAATGAATATCAGTTGCTCACAGTGCACTGTATTGTTGTTACTGTTGTAGCCCTATGCAATATATTAGAGATATCACAAATTAGTCTTAACTGAGACAAGGTGTTTTTTAAGAGGAAGATTGTTCTGATTCAAGTCTTGGGCTCAGGATTTCAAGAAAAGATTGCTGCATGAGCTTGGTTCCATATTATGTGCAAGTAGCTTAACGTTTTTCTTCTTGATGGGAAATCAGAGAATATTTGTGTTAGAACATTGCTGTGATATAAAATGAACCATGTTGTAAGATGCACTAGTGAAGCATGTTGCTAACATAAAATGATAGGTTAATTACTGCTCAGGGTGCTGACCCCAGTGCTTGTGGTTTATGAAAAGTCAATTTGTTTATTTTAGTTTCATACTTTCTTTAGGTAGGAAGACTTACGTTATTCCTTCAAGATACAGAAATAGGTAGCCATGTTACCTTATCAGTCAGCTGCTCTGTGCCTGAGACGCTGAAACATCTGAAAAGGAAAAAGTGAGAAAAATGGAAAGGGATAGGAAGAGTGCAGAAGATGAGTGAGTACGAGTGTGTGTGTGTGACAGAAATTGTGAAAGGGGAAGGGAAGACAGAGTTCTTAATATGTTGATATAACCAACTTATTAAGCGTAATACCACTTTGTTTGTTTGCTGTTACCTAATACTACCTGAATATTGAGAGATGACTAAGTTACCTTGTTTCTTTATTTGTATAATTGCTTTCATGGGTTGTTGTCTCACAAAAGTAGGTATATATAAGAATTTAATTTGTCTCTCTGAAATGTTTGTAGGTATGAGCAAGTAGTTCTTAAATCATCTCCTTTCAAACCAGTCTTAATTGCGATGAGTCAATTTAGATTGACTTAGAGAAATAAGAACAAGTTACACTCAATGCAACTTGCACAAATGCATCTACTAAGTTTCCTTTTCCCTCTGTTCATAATGCTGTGCTAAGACCACAGAGTCATAGAATGGTTTGGGTCATAGAATGGTTTGGGTTAAGGATGACTAATTATTTAATATGTATATTATGATGCATCAATCCACCACAAGGCCCAGAAATATTTGCTTTATTACAGTATTGACTCTGTAATGTCACTTACCGTTGGAGTTCAAATGTTGAGAAATGCTGCTTAATGCAGTGCAAACTGTGTTTTTTCCTCTGTGCTTAATAAATGGATGTAATTATGAGAATAAAAGAACTATATTACCAGAAACTTAGTAACTGTAACAGGTAACTTTGTGTGTCACAACAGTGCATTCTTTTTGCAAGTACCAGACTGACAACACAGACAAACTCAAAAAAGTTTCCAACATCTCATTGGTATTCAGTGTGAGTATTTGAGAGGAGAAGGGTGATTTGTTGTGAATCAGTACATTTGTTTTGAAAAGTATCTCAAAAGATTGTAGTAGATTAATATTTCATCCCAGTGGAAGAAAACAGTGGTTCCTGTGCACTCAGTCACGGTGTGACAAAACAATTTTTAAAGTAATATTTTTCCTCTATTGAAAGCTCAAAATATATTTGGCTTTTGAAGTCTCACATAAACAGACATGGGACACACTGAGGACAACGTACTCCTAGAGGTGAAAGTACAACACTCTTGCCTCTATAGTAAATAACAATATAATATTCATTTTTGTAGAATATGGAATAACTCATTATGAATTAAGAATTTTTTAATTTTTAATTTTACTTTTTATTTTAAATAGAACCATAAGAATATATTGATATAAAATTAATCACATTTCCCTTTAAATTAATTTGTATTTTCACCTGAGCTAAAATTTTATATAGAAAGAATTACACAAGGACATAATGTGGCTACTATTTAAGCTACTTTTTCTTACTTTCATGGCTGCATCTACATCAGTAAATAGAACAGTTCAGAGCTGTTCTTTGGCTTGGAGGGCAGATTTGTGTGCTACAGCTTACAAGCACAGGTCTGCACTCTTTCAAATGTCCCTCAACCGAAACAAATATTCATCTATATCTTCTACTGAGGAAGAATTTCTGGCCAGTTCTTTTTCTGTAACTATCTGCAGCTCCTTTCTGAAAAAAATTACCCTGGCATGAGCTGAAAATGTAAGATGTGTGTTACTGACTAAATACAAGATCTGCTTCCTGCGTTACTATGTTGGCCCACAACATCAGAGGTGGATGTTGGTGGTATGGCACCGATATTGTTACATGTTGTTGCTGTGTGACAGATGGCGGCAGAGGGGAAGTCTGACAAAATGGCGTCTGACGTTGAAGTGCATATGAGCAAAGGTGTGTCACTGAATTCCTCCATGAGAAGAAGTGCACCCACTAATATTCCTTGACACTTGTGGAATGTTTCCAGAGACCAAACAATGGAAATGAGCACAGTGAGGCAGTGGATGGTATGTTTCAGCAGTGACAACAGTGATGTGAAGAACAGGCCATGTTCTGAATGGCCATGGAGATTTTTATGAGTGTAGCATGCAAGCTGTTATTCATAGCTGGCGAAAATACACAGCTAATCATAGAATCCTTAGAGTTAGAAAGGACCTTTAAAAGTTATCCAGTCCAACTCCTCTGCAATGAACAGGGACATCTACAGCTACATCAGGTTGCGCAGATCTCCATCCAGCCTGAATTGTATCCTGGGATGGGGCTTCTACCACGTCTCTGGGCATCCAGTTTGAGTGATTCACTACTCTCACTGTAAAAGACATTTTCCTTATATCTAACATAAATCTCTCCTCTTTTAGTTTGAAACCGTATCCCCATGTCCTGTCACAACAGACCCTGTTAAAGAGTCTGTCCCCTTCTTTCCTGTAGATCCCCTTTAGATATTGAAAGGCCGCTATCAGGCCACCTCACAGCCTTCTCTTCTCCAGGCTGAACAGACCCAGCTCTCTCTGCCTTTCCTCGTAGGAGACGTGTTCCATCCCTTGGATCATTTTTGTGGCCCTCTTTTGGGCATGCTCCAACAGGTCTACATCTCTCCTGTACTGAAGACTCCACGTCTGGATGCAGTACTCCATGTGGGGTCTTTCCAGTGCAGAGTAGAGGGGCAGGATCACCTCGCTTGACCTGCTGGCCATGCTTCTTTTGATATAGCCCAGGATACAGTTGGCTTTCTGGGCTGTGAGGGCACATCACTGGCTCATGTCCAGCTTCCCATCCACCAGGACCCACAGGTCCTTTTTGACAGGGCTATACTCAATCCTTTCAATCCTTCCATCCTTTGATCTCCCAGCTTGTATTGGTAGTGGAAGTTGCTGCAACCAAGGTGCAAGACCTTGCACCACTAACAGCGGTGACTGTTGAAAAATTAGTGTTTTGTAGCTGAAAATTTCTCTATCAAATAGTGTTCTTGTGCTGTTGTATTTTCCATGGAGATAAATAGGAGGTTTTACTTTCAGAGAGACTCCGTAATAATAACATTTTGGTGCTAATGGTGCAACCTCCATTCTAACCCTGTTCAGCTTTCTGTTGTAGCTGAAAGACGTAGGTCTGTGTGGAAACAGAATGGGAAATTGCTAGTCAGAAATGGAGACATAGTAACAGTATGACTGGTAATGTAATGGCATTTAGGCAAATGGAGTTGCAGTCAGTTGTAGAGCCAAATCATAGAGCATTTGGATTTGTGAATCTTCATTTACTTAGAAGCTGGGATTACTGTTGTAAGAACTACAGATTACATATTACAGACAAGCTTATTATAGACAAGTTAAATTATTGTTTTTTTCGAGGATGAAAATTTCACCTGCTGAATTTATAATATTTTATTTTAGATAAACTGGTGGCAAAATTTCTGTGGAAGTTTTATATTTTATTGGACCAAGTGCCATAGCTGGCAAAAATTTACAAGCTTTTGAAACACAACCTCTTATTCATGTCTACTGAATGAAGTTAATCACTATTAAGATCTGAGAGCATCTGAATGCAATTAAAATGCTTGTACAGAAATGCTGTTTTAAGTATAAACAACTTAGTTTATCCACCTTTTGCTCAATAGCTGGATACCATTTGTCCTGTGAGTGTTAAAGATGGAAGCATTTTCTCATTACAATCTCTTGCAGGGTATCTTTTTTGGGATTTTTTAATTGCTTTTTCTTTACTCCTGGAGAAAGTTCTTGATCTTTTAAATGTCTTTTTAGTCTGCTATTACCTTTCTTCTTTTTTTTTCCTCCTGCTCTGGAGGCCTCAGGTTAATTTTCTGGTGATGAGGAAGAAGGAAAAAAAACACATGCTTATCTGTATGTACAGTTCATTATACACGAAAAGAAACACTCAGTCCAAATATGAGATACTTACCATATTCACATCCACTTGAACATTCAATGAAATACTAGGTGATTTTATGCATGTGAAGGCAAATATTTTATTTATTTATTTATTTATTTATTTATTTATTGTAGAAAAAGACATCACACAACCAACAGTTATGCCAATATGCTCCTTTAGCTATTACTGTCTTAGTCTTAAGTTAGGGATAATCAGTCACATCTTTTGGTTTTTTTTTTTTTCCCTAGCAGATTTTTATCTGTATAATGCATAATAAAAAAACAGTTTGCTTTTAAATTACTTTATAATTGTTAGTTGCTGTCTTTATCGTATCAGTAGTGTTTGCATTATTATTATAGTGTTTTTTATGATGTTCTCTTACTCAATATGAAGAAATGTGTTAGAATTTACTGAGGGCCCGGGATCTCAACTTTGTGCCATTTTCAACCAATACTGTCAGCCCCCCCATAAACTGTTAGATGGACCAGGGTATGAAATTCTTGATCCAATCCACGACACTTTTCTTAATGAGCAGTGGAAATTTTGCTGGTTCCAGATTTACAGTTTTAGACTTCACATGAATTTTGAAATATATAAGATCTACTTTTTTTTTTTTTTTTAAATATCCAGATTTATTTTATTTATTCTTTAATAATGGAAGGAGTAATTGATCTTAAGATTTTCCGTGGGATGTTTTCCTTTACTTATTCAAAATATTAAATTCCCTTTTTCCATCTATCTGACCAGCATGAGTTTCACAGAACTTTCTTTGGCCAATATATTAATACTTCAAAAGTTAAAAAGAGTCTCAGGATTTTGTATTTGAAATAATAATGTAATTTTATAGAATATTTATTTTTTGGACTATAGTTCCTGTTAATTAGTCAAATAAGTTAATAAATTTAGCAGGTAGACCAGATATAAAGTAGGACCTAGGCAAAGCAGAAGGATATTTGATTTAGCCCTTGGGGAACTTGCGGTTAGGTTGGGTGAAGATTACTGCCAATGATTTGAACTTAACTTGCATCTTACACGTTTAGGCTGTTTTAATTCATTGTAGTCACAGAAACATTTGTCCTAACCTGGTAAAATCCTTTGTTCCTTGTGTAAAAAAAAAATTGTGATGTTCCTTCCTTCCTTCCTTCCTTCCTTCCTTCCTTCCTTCCTTCCTTCCTTCCTTTCTCCCTTTCTCTTTTTCTCTCTCCCTTTCTCCCTTTCTCTCTTTCTCTCTGCCTTTCTCCCTTTCTCCCTCTCTCCCTTTCTTCCTTTCTTTCCTTTCTTTCCTTCTTTTTCTTTCTTTCTTTCTGTCATTCTGTCTTTCTTTCTGTCTTTCTGTCTTTTTTTCCCCCTTTATAATTCGTTACTGTTTTTATAACTTCTAAGATAAAGCTGTCTTTTGGAATTGTATTTGAATCTGCTTCATTGATTCTTTTGGCATTATTCATGACTTAATTGTAGTTATTCATTTAACACAGTTCCATCTGAGGCCTGCTCCCAATAGAAGGCTCCTCATTTTATCTTCTGTCGCTAAAAGCTAACATTTCATGCACTGCTTAGCTCCATCTCACTTTTTGTGTAGTGTTGTTCCTGCAGTTACTTAAAGTGATTCTTTCTAACAGAGTTTACAGTATAATTGTTTCATTATATTTGTTGCTTTGGTATGGTTTCTGCTCTCTTTATTTCTGTATTTAAATGTCACTTTATCTTACATAATATGCAGCTCAGGATCTTTTTTGGAGACATGAAAGATTTTTAGGGTTGTAACCTGACATTTATTTCCTGTATGCAGGGATATTGACATGATGATGTGTGATAGAATCCTTCCTCATGACATCAGATAGTTCTGACTAGGCCACTAATTTTTGCCCATTTCTCTGTCTTTTAAATAGAATATATACAAACCTCTTCATTCCATTTTTCAAAACTGAGTGATTTTGAGGTTCCTCTGATTTTTCCCCTTTAAAATTTCCTTCTACTTAACAATGTTGTTTAGCAGATGTAGAAACACAGAGCAAAATTAAAGCTCAATTTAATTTCACCGGCTGCATTTGCTTTTTAATGTGCTTTTGGCCAGATTATTAGTTTCATGTAGACTCCTTAATGTTGATGCACTGAGCTCAACAAATTTATTATTTCTCCTTATTCTTAAGATGTTGACCAACCATTAAACTTTTATCCCATCAGATCTAGCTAATCTAGGAAATCTGGGGGGAATCCCATTAGGTAATGTTCTTTCAAGGAAAAATGAATAACTGAGCATTTATGGATAGATAAGTTGCAAATCAATGCTAATATTGCCCATTATTTTTCCTAACTGCATTTGCTTGTGATAATGTCCACTTTGCCAAATGTCTAAAGAAAAGACTTGAATTTCTACCTTCCTTTTTCTCTCAGCTTCTTGATGTTTACTAGCATCTAGTTTTTTAAGACAGTGTAATAATTTTGAATTGCAGTGTATTTATTTCTTTCATATATTGAAATATCCTGTAGATACCTCACCAGCTAAACTTTTTAAAACAACTGCCAAATAAGTAAATAAATAAAAGAACATTTCATAACATTTTTTTTCAATAACAAATGGCTGAAAAAATACCTACAAAATGAAGAGTCACTCTTTTATCATAGCATGGAAATCTTATTTTCAGTGTATGGGGTCCAAAAGTTCTGCTCGCCCAGCCTATGCTGTTAAAGGTCATTTATAAAAAGAATTTTCACAGCTCTTTTAAAGTTTACAACTTTAATGAAAAGCTTGCCAAATATTTTTAATATCATTTTGCTTTTCCTTTGTCTTAACATCAATATCCATGTGTATAAATACCTCAAGGGACAGTACAGAGAGGACAGAGCCAGGCTCTTTTCAGTGATACCCAGTGCCAGGACAAGAGGCAGTGGGCACAAACAGGAACACAGGAGGCTTCCCCTGAACACTAGGAAGCACTGCTGTGCATGTGACAAAACACTGGCACAAGTTGTCTGGAGAGGCTGTGGAGTTTCCTCCTTGAAGATCTCCAAGTGCCACCTGTGCATGGTTCTGGGCGCCCTGCTCTGGGTGTCCCTGCTGGAGCAGAGCTTGGGCCAGGTGATCTCCAGAAGTTCCTTCCAACCTTAACCATTACGTGATTCTGTGGTTTTGTGATTACTACCCTTCAGTACTTGGCAATAACTTGCGTGACCAAACACTGAATATTTTCAGTCATCCTACTGATTACCCAGTTAATGCTGATATTGGTGAGATTTTATCATGACTCAATTAGATGATCAGTATTTTTTGGCAGTATGTGCACTTACATTAAATCTAGTTTTTGATTAAAAGGTGAATATCATTACTGTGAAATCAATTTGCCTCCCTAACTTAGTTTTAAGAGGAAGTATAACAAGGGAAAAAACTAACTCACAAAGTATTGAAAGAAACTAGTAGAACATGAGAGAACTAATAGAATTCAAAGTGAATTTTATTCTGTTTTCTCCAACAGTATTTCTTGGAGGTATAAAACAATCTGGAGGTAATAAACAGGACATCTAGTCAGCAATCTGCCTCTACGGATAGTTACACTGACTGCAGTATTAGTGATTATACATTCTAAAAAAAGTGCTAAAAATATATTATGCAAAAGACTGTATAGTTTTGAATTGCTCCAGAAAAATTCCTGTGGGTTCTGCCACTGGAGTATTTAAGGACATGAGGTTTTTCAATGGCATAATGATTGCCATCAGGCAATTTTCTTATGTTTGTGTGCCTATTACTGCTTTCTAGCTTCAATGGACTTTGTTGAAATAGGCAAAATATTTGTTTTTTGAAATATTAATAGAAATAGTGTGGAAAAAGAGAGAATGAAAAAGAGTGAAAAAAGAGGAAGAAAAAGAATGTCTAACAGAAATGAAGCTTTACTTTTTTAAATTGCAGTACAAACAGTATATCTTCTTCATGTGTATTTTGCTGAGATATTAATGTCTAAAATGTTGTTAACTTTTAAAAAGTAAGTTTTTTTTTATAATGTAAGCTTAAAGGATGTTGAAACAATTGTGCAGTAATTCTTTATGAATATGAAACTAGCTTTATAGGAAGTATGTATCTAGAATTAGAATTCCAAAGTAGTGGATTAATTACATTCCTTTTAACTGCAAGCATCCAGGTAAATATCTTCCCTATGTTTTCACAATCCAAGGGAAGAAACTTGCTGCCCCTAAGAAGTTACCTTTTAGGGAGGAGAATCATCTGCCAGAAGTTAATATCTGAAGTGTAGATGTTGAAATCTTAGTAAGTCATCTCCTTTCATAGCCAGTGGAAGGAGACATTTTTAGAGAGTGATACATTACACTGTAAGGCCACATGAATCACCCTGAGGAGATGGAGATGCCTGTGTGTCTTCACTCCCTACAGGCAACCTAAATGAAGAGTTTGGACTGAAAGTGCAGACTTTAGAATGTTAATGATAAATTTGATGGGTGAAATTGTAGGTAAATTATTTTAGAAGTGTGAATTCAGAACTATGTCTGATATTGTCCATTAGATAGATCTGTGGAAGCAGTTGATCCATTTTAAAGTGTTTGAAGAAGCTTAATATGTAATATGTTTTGAGTATAGTAATAAGGACTTTTTTGAACATTTGCATGACGTGTTGGGGGGGACTTCTTACAAGGGCAAATAGTGACTGGACAAGGAGAAGTGGTTTTAAACTGGAAGAGGGTAGATTTAGAGTAGATATTAGGAAGAAATTCTTTACTGTGAGGGTGATGAGACACTGGAACTGGTTGCCCGGAGAGGTTGTGAATGCCCCCTCTCTGGAAGCATTCAAGGCCAGGCTGGATGGGTCCCTACCTATAGCAAGGGGTTGGAACTAGATGATCTTCCAACCCAAACCATTCTATGATTCTTTGATTCTATGTTGTGTATCACACACGTGCAATTTAACAAGCAGTAAAACCACGTTTTAGTCAAGGATTGAAACCTCTGATGCTCATCTTGATTCACTGTGAACTGTGTTGTTGGTTTCTGGTAATTAGATGTATGTCATGTATGTATATATCACTTTCAATGCACTTAGAAAGCTGATAAGTCTTTGCATGTGATAATACTCTAGATGCTATTTAAACAAGCAAATACCTGGTATTTCTTGATGTTAAATCTAATAGGATCTCTAGTTTTATTTTTATTCCAAGAGTAGTCCTCCAGTGCTGTAAACAAGGACAAATTCAAAATTCTGCTATAGTTTAATTGTAGTTATCCTTCTCACTGTGATGTGCTAAAGCTACCATGCCACAGCCACATTCTTTTAGCACATATGCACATGATGCAAATAACTCTTAACTGTTTCATCTAAAAAATACACACTTCCCAAAATAAAAACAACAAACAAAAAAATGTCCTGTTGTTGTTGTTTTTTGTTTTTTTTTTTAATTTTTAAACTTAAATCAACATTGACTAAATGAAGTTATCCAAACTGTTAAGTGCTGAATTCCGTCTTCCATTGCTAGTTGTGGTATTTCCACCTTAAAAAAGGTATTTAAATATCTTATTTGGCACAATTACTTTTTTTTTTTGGTGCTGTATGGGAGGACTTTAATAGGACTTTAATCTCAAAATGCATTATGTCCACAGTAATTTTCAGCATGCTGTAATAGTAAGAGAATCAGAAATATTTATAAATACCAGATGTGTCTGAGTTCTCCGATCTGTAGTAGTTGACCACATCTAATATTATTTATTAAATTATGCCCTGGATGTAATTTTTCATAGTATTATCAGAAGGAAGATGCTGGTAACCTTAATGTCCAGTTATATACCTTCGAAAGGATGAATGTTCCATCTGAAATGTAAATCCTGACATTATGCTGTAAGTTATTGTAATCTTTATTTTTTTTTTCCATAGACACCAGATTTAATTGGATTGCGTATCTATTAAAAGGAAAAGTTATAATCATTTTTGTGTAAGGCTGTACTTTACAATCATAAAAGAAATTCACACATAGATGATCACTTTTAATATTACACATTGCTTTTATTTTATTTTGTCATTGTTTTGAATCTCCTAATCCATATTTACCCACTGTGTTTCAATAGGGAATCAAATTGGTTTTGTGGTACATTAATATTTTATGCAATATTCCATAGAGAACATTAAATAAAAATAAAAGAAAAAGGTTGACCTCTAACACTTACACCCATTTCTTATGTCGAACTGGGAGATGTTGAAAGCCCTGTATGGTCATAACCCTTCTATCTAACTGTGACCCTCCTTAACATTAAGCAGGTGACTCGATTAAACATAAATCAGGCATAAAATGCCCTGCATGAGGCAGCACAGTGAATCAAGCAAATTATTAAATGGCAAAACTCATTCTGTGCTCTGGGCAATGTAAGCTGCCAGCACTTATACATCAAAACTTCACTCAATGTAAGATTGATTTTATTTTATTTTGTTTATTTTAATTCCCTACAGCAAGCTGTGTTAGTCGTGTAAAACGCTGTCTGCATCATTACATTCCTAAGGAATGGTTTTCTCTTTAAGCAAAGGCTGATCACAGTCTTGAGCAACATAATCTAAGACTAAATGTGCAGTGCTAGAGCTGCTAGAGCTAATCCTTTGTGCATTAGTACTGAAACATAAGCTTCTGTTGATGTATAGTTTTGTTGTTTGTGTGTGTGTGTACGCAGTATCAACATTATCAAAAATAGGAGCACCAAAGGAATAACACAAAATTGAATTACCAGTGGCCTTTGAAGATACTTCCCAGTTGCAATAAAGTCACTGGGATTAAGTGTGTAAGTCCGATCTTAAGACTAGAATGAATATTTATGTAAGATGATACATGTCTTCTTTTCACAGTTGCTTTTTATGCTGCCTTAAAACATGTCAAAATAAGCCCCAGCAGAGGAGCCTAAAAGGAATGTCAGCTCTGTGGTTATGTAAATCGAATTGAGTGCTTTACAGCAGGTTTAAGATTTTTATAACTTAGGAGTTGTTAACAGCCAGCTGGTTTGTATCTGTTTTTTATGGTTATTCTTGTCATAGGCAGCCTCCACAATTTTTAATTATATTTTATGGTATGTGTTTTCCCTCCTATTGAATCCCACAGCCACTCTTTCTTTCAAAAGATATTTTCCACTGGGAAGAGAAGAAGCATTGCTTTGGGACTCCATCATTAGAAATACTGTTGTATAATTACCTACTGGTAACAACAGCGGAGTGCGAATCTCCATTGCAGGTCTTTAACTTGCTATGCCAGTATGGAAATCTGTAGCATTCTGTACACCCAGTTAGGAAGTTATGCCTGCAGCTCTTGGCTCAGACTGTTGTCTTCTGTTTTTAAAGAACTGATTTACAGTTTTTATTGTATTCACAATGCAAATTCGTCTTTACTTCACAGTTTTGAATACAGGCTTTGTGCTTTGCAGATTTGATTGCACTCCATGTCCTGGATCACCACTCATTTTGTAACATATGTTCTCAAAAATGTTGTATTTTAATGACTGGAACAGTGATAGTGGACAAAATTAATCTCTGAAATGTTTTTATAGCAGTGTAATTTCAAGATTATAGTCTGATTCCCATCTGTAGCAGAAATAATTCTAAAAACACAGAAGAGCACATTTCTTTCTCCGGAAATAAAAATACCATGCCTGACAGCCTGAAAAACCAGTGTCTTAGCTTTTGTTATACTTTGAAATATTTATTTAGATATAACTATGAAGACATTACCAGAAACTCTGTGTTCTTGACTGTTTTACAGTGTTTTCTTAGTTTACCTTGTGAGTGAAAGGAAACAGACCACTATCTAATTGTCCTTAATGGTAGATCCTGCTATTGAAACGCCCCTTCTCCTTGCAGATGTAATGATGTAAGAGCTAGGGTCTTAAATAATTAATCATGTTAGAAAGCTGTTTGTAAGGTAGTTTAAAGACTTTTAAGCTTGACAACCGTAAGAGAGCAGGAAAAATACTATAGGACTTTTTTTAGGCGCACTTAGAGAAAATTAGTGCTTGTTTTTAGCTACAGTCTAAAACAGTTGCAGTCGATCTCACTTGAAAAGCGTGTTTTGAAAGTGTAAAGCAAATAATACATGCTTTTGTGTTATATTCCAAGAATTGATTTGCGTAATCTAGTTTCATTATTTTAACAGACTGAAATCAATAGAAATATTATCATCATACCTAATATATTCAGACATTATGATTCTATAGATCTTCTTGTATTATACATTATTATATTTAAATTTGAATGTTAAGTGTTTATCCTGACCCACTTACACTGTAATGCACAATACCAGCAGCTTCCTAACTACAAATTCAAATATCTCTCTCCTGCATTGTATTTCTATTAATTTGCTGAGCTACAAAGAAGCATTCCTCCATGTCAGTAAATGCAAATACACTAGTTACACACTTACCAAAATTGATTGGTTTGGTAGATCCTTCTTTTTAATGTAAATCAGTAGAAAATTCAAATATCCTCAAACCCTCCTTCAAAACTATAAAGTTTGAATATTGGTAAAAATGTACTCTTTTACCAGTGTAGATATTGGACATTTTTTCGTCTTATTCTTGATGCAGATTTTTTTTCTAGTATTAATCTTACTTAAGAAGATGTAGGAAGTCTAAAGGTGCACATAATAATAAAAATAAATATATATATATATAAAATAAATAAATAAGATACTGCCTCTGAATATGTATGGCAAGATACATACATTATTTTTAAAAAATCCTACAAGCCATTTGTTTATAAGACCAGGTACATATGAGATATTTCACTTTTTAGAAGTTTTTCGGGTAGAGTTCATAGCTTCACCTCTCACTTATCCCAGTCAGAACTGCTTTTATTTGATAACTATCACCTACAAAATTAATCTTAGTTACTTCCTTCTCTAAATCTGTTGAGCATAATGTAATACATAGATTTGACTTACATTTAATCAGTTTCTGTACTTGCCAGAGATTATCCACAAAGGTATTTTAGAAGACGGAAGTCTACCAGAGCCAACCAAACTAACTGATCTGGAAAAACACATAAACAACTAAACAAATCGTAGTTCACACATTAAAGGTTTTAATGCATTGATTTATGTTAGATAGACCTTTGCATGAGATTTTTCCCCATTTAAAATGAATATTAATATTCTCCTGTTTGAGTATGAACACTTTATTTTGGATTAGAAACAAAATCAAGAATAGTACTTTTACAAAACAAGTTCTTCACTGAAATGTAAAGATAAAGAAAGATGTATTTTTCTAGTGTAACCTTGATCAGGTAAACTTCTGTAATAGTTCCCTATACACCTGAGTTTTCATGTTTGTGAAGGAAGGTTTGAAGTAACCTGAGATCATCTTATTCCTGCCATGGCAAGAACACCTCCCAGTAGACCAGGCTGATCAAAGCCACATCCAGCCTTGACTAGAACTCCTCTAGGGAGAGGGCACCCACAACTTCTTTGGGCAACCTGTTCAATAGTTATAGAATCATAGAATCATAGAATGGTTTGGACTGGAAGGGACCTTTAAGATCATATAGTTCCAACCCCTCTGCTATAGGCAGGGACACCTTAATCACATTGTTCCTCTTTTCAGGACATTTTAAAAATGTCTGATGTCTTTTTTTGTACTGTTTAATTAGAAGTACACAGGTTGCCCTGAAAGTAATGCATTCTATTTATTTCCATGGAAACTACATCAGTTACAAAGAGCATGATAACACCACTTGATAGAGCAAATTCTCAGCTACAAAATGCTTTTTTTTCTAACATAGTCAACCATTAGCTATACACTTTTTATCAGTCATGAACAAGAGCCTACATGCTGTGCTTGTAAACATCACCAGCTGAGGTAACCCACTATTTCAGGCTGCTGTGATGGCATCATTCTAGGAAAATGCTGCCTGTACAGTCCATGTTCCTGAACAGGTGGAAGTCAGAAGAATCCAAATCTGGACAATACAGTGGGTGTTGTAGGTTAGTCAGCCAAGACTGGCATAGTCTTCAAACTAGTGTGGGACCCGGTATTATGCTGCAGAAGAAAGGCTGTCATCTTCGCTGGCCTGACTCTGGAAGTTGGAGCCTTTACCTTAGTCAGAGTCACGATGTAGCAGTCAGAGTTGATGGTTTGTCCAGGTTCCAGAATCGTCTCTTTTTTGCCCCCAAACACAGTGCACATAACTGTACGTTCTGAGGGCTGCATCTTGAACATTTTCTTTGGTGGAGAATTCATATGTCACCACTCTGTGGACTGCTGTTTCAACTCCAGCTCGTACTGTCAATGCTACATCTAGTAACTGGTAATGATGAGATTCAGGAAGCTGTAACCTTCAGCCTTGTATTGGATCAATAGGTTCTGACAGACGTGTGTATGGTATTCTTTCTGTTCCTGCGTCGGCATTTGTGGGACCCACCTGGCACAAACTTTGTGATATTCTAATGTTGCCAGCATAGTTTCCAACACATTGAAGCCAATATTTAGCTCTGTACACAGGTACCTGGTCATAATCCATCGATTTGTGTGGATGAGCTGATCGAGATGCTCTTCATTTCACAGTGAGAGAACTGTGCATGACCATTCAGAACATGGCTTGTCTTTCACGTCACGGTCACCACCGCAAAAATGCAACACCCACCACCTCACTGTGCTCACATCCACTATTTGGTCTTCAGAAACATTCAGCAAGTGTCGATGAATGTCAGTGGGTGCAATTTTTCTGCATGAAGGAATTCAACACCTTTGCTTCATGCACACTTCCATGTCAAGCACCATTTTCTCAGACTGCCCCTCTGCTGCCATCTGTCACGTGGCAACAACATGTGACAGAATATCGGTGGGATGGTTCAGCCTCTACTTACATACTACCAACATCCGCCTCTGACATTATCAGCCAACATCATAAAACAGGAGGCATTAGTTTTGGAGCAGCATTTATATGTTTTGTAATTCTTATTATCCTGTTTTTCATAATATGACCCAAAGATAAGGTCAAATCATTTTATTCTCTCTTGATAGCATTGTCAGTGACTTAGAAAGAACACATTCCGCATTTAACTAGCCCTCGTACTAACAGAAGTTTAGGGTTTATTTATTTTAATAAGCCTCTCAGCATCTGTCATTTTTTTTGACAAATAATCGTAAAGTGAGAATAATTTGCTAGAAATTTCACCTTTAGAATTTTAATTAACTTGAATTTGATTTGAAATGAATTGAAATGAATTTCAAGTTACTAAGAAATCTTGTATCTTTTAAATTGATTGTTTTATAAGGAAAAAATGGCAGGTAAACTAATAAAAATCTAAAACCTTTACTTCTGATTTTTTGTCAGTATCTCCAGGGCTGAAAGTTGTGCAGTTTTATGGTAAATTTGGAAGCAGTGTTTCTTTGTCACTGTTCCTTTGTGGGTTTTTTGCAGTGTACACTTCACTCTGAACTTTTGTTCTCCCTTAGACAAGTTTGTTATGCATTTTGTGGACTTTGTTTGACTTCATAGACTTGAAGCAGGGCTGATAACAATATTAGTATATGCTTGGCACTTTTCCTCTTATAGCTTTGTACAGATCTTAGCTGATTTATTTTAGGAAACCCTGCATAAGTTATCCAATACCTTCTGGTAAAATCAGAATTAAAATTCAGGAGCCTCTAATTTCTTCTTCTGTCTTTAGCTGGAACAATCACATTCTTATTTAAAGAGGTGATCTGCTTCAAAACCTGTTCAGATATTATTCAGGTATTTTATTTCAGTGTAATTTCTCAGATTCTTCTTGATACCCAATTAGGATTTCTTTGGAAGGAATTATTGGCTTATATAGATAAGCTGCGATCATGTAGGTGTGGGGACAATGATCTGCTTGTATTTAATTTGCAACTAACTGAAAATAAATTGTAAGAAAATGGCAGTCAGGAGAACCAGACAGGCCATCAGCTGTCCAACCAAGTGACTGACCTAGGGGCATCTCTAAAGCTGCCAAAATAACTGTTTATGGAATCTGTCAAAAAGCCAATTCCTACTGCTAGAGCAAATTCTTCTGTAATTTTGCATCTGGGTCTTTCATATGAACGCACAGGATGTGAAAAAGAAAGTAAATAAATGGTGAAGTGTTTTGAGCAATTGGCATTCTACAGCTATTATTATTTCTGTTAATGCTTGTATGAAATGCTCAATGCTAATGAAGGACTAATGTGGAGGGAGAGAGCACAGAGGTAGGAGCTTCCATTGAACTGAAGTTCAATTTTATTTTGGCAATTTGCTAAAAGGATAAGATATTGAGGTGAGCTGATGCAACAATTGGATTAAAAAAATGAAAATTGGTCCTATTAATAAAGTTAATATTTCTGATAGTTTGGGGTACAAGTGTTGATCTCATCAATACAACAAACAGCTCATTTAAAAGACTGGAAATATTAAACCATTCAGTATTCCAGTATATCATCACCATCAGAGACAGTCTGTTTCTTTGGTGCTCTGAAGCCATTTTGTAATTCATTCTGTATTTCATACACTTACATATGAGGAATATTGATCACTTATACCTAAAAGTAACAGTTTCCAAAGGAAGTATAAGATTGCACTAAATATCACTAAGGATTTCCTAAAGTGTAAGCTTTCTTACGACAAACATCTGAGAACAGAAAAAAGCTACTTGTAAATATTTTCCTTCAAAAAACGCGGTGATAGAGACAGTATTATATTGCCACTTTTGAAACGTATTTTGTATGGTTGAGAAGGGCAGGGTGTCAACAGCAAAGAGAGAAAAGAGCAAAGAAAAATTTATGTACACTTTTCAGATTTTGATCATGATACTACATGTGCATACATAAATGTCTACAGTAGATGATATGTCATCTTTATTAAATATTGTTGCTGGAAGGACAGAATCATGCTGATTCATCTGCTTTTATTATGTGAAACCTCACTACATAGCACCCATAGCATACAGCCTAGATAAAACATGGTTCTTTTGTGGCCTGTTACTGCCATTGAAAGTCTGTTTTGATTGTTGGAGAAAATACTCCTTTTCAATCTTGGCAAAGAAATCTAACATATGACAAATATGCCCAATTAAAGATGAGAATAAACTGAAAGAATGCTGGAAGTAGACATTTCTCTAATCACTGGCCAAAAAATAATATATATCTCCTTAGTTTTATGCATGTCATATCAGAAAATTAATTTTAGCAATACATTTTTGTCCTTTAAAAAAGTAATTCCTGTGCTTCCAAAACTGAGCATGTTTTTTAACATGCTTAACTGCCAATTAAGAATTCCTTTGTAAAGAAACTCGGAAATTCATTGTAGGGAATTATCACGAACTCAGTCATTTTCCCTCATTTTCTCTTAAATTTATGCCTACCAAAAAATTTACAGTTCTGTACTTAGCAGTCCCCTTGGTATATTTCACAGCTAATACGTTCTTCAGGCCACTTCAGGAAGTGGCCACCAAGACCTCTGGGTTGTGTGGTGAGAAATGCTCTAAATTACAAGCAACACCATATGCTTGCCATCTTACCTATCTGTGTGATTTCCAAAGTGATTTTAAATCAGCATTAGTATCAAATAATTAGAATGTGCATGGTGTTCAGATTTCTAAGACAATGTAATAATAATGTTCCTGTCCCATTTTCCAGATGATCCTTAGAGAAAATGTTCAGAGTAGAGTTTTGAGAACTAGTAGTGTCTATAAAATTCCCCCCAAATAAACATACACTAACAGGAACAGACTATGCATGTTTTTATTTAAAAAGATAAAGATATTCTCTCCATCAGGGTGTTGATACTTTAGTTGTTAAATATTGATGTTGCATCATACTGTTGGCTGAAGTTAGATTGCTTGTGGCTGTGAAAAAAAAAGTGAGTTATTATCTAGATACTGATTAAATTTTTGTCAATTATTTTTATTACTCACTTTGTGCTAAGTTTGCAGTCCATCTTGCCAATATCACTGTCAGAGAACTGTAAAACTTAGAATTTAGAAACGATAAGAAGAAAGGTCATAACCTAGAGTAATGAGAAATTATAGAACACATATCCCATCCCTCTGTTCTGCAAATGCTGACAAGATGGAGAAATTTCCAGTAACAGATAGATTTGGGGAAAACCCTAATCTATTGACAGCCTGTTCATTAGTGCCTGAAGAAAAGATTAATTAAATTAACTGCTGTGAATTACAATATAGTTCTACCTACAAAATGAGGAATAAGTGGAATACTCTTATAAATTTTGACTATTGATTAATGCCACCAATTTGAGAGGAGCATGGTAACATAAAATTTTGTATTCTACAAAGCACAGCTATTGATATACATATAATTTCTCATTCACACATGATATGATGAAGATTTCTTGGGCCAAAGATGATCTTGTTAAATTGCATATTTGCACCTTGTTAAGCTGTGTATTTGTTGAGTCTTGAATATTAGTCCATACTGAAGTATAAAATGTGCTGTTCAGCTCTTGATTTCAAAGATTATGCCTTTTGGAAGCACATATGATCAATTATATAAATCTAAATTCGCTAAAGGCTGCAGTTTTTCTTAATATTCCATCAATTCCATCAATATAGTAGATACTGTGGAGTAGTTAGCACGTTTGTTTCTGTGTTACAACCAAATACACTGATTATGTATGCATAATAAATAGCATATTTTCCCCTTTACACTGTAAAGATCTTCAAATGTTTACTTTTGGAATATGAGGAAATTCTGAGTTGTAAAAAAAATTTTCAGAGATGTCACACCATGAGTCAGAGAGTAATCCTTTGATACAGAGTCATAATGTGGCCATGGTTTCCCTGTGTGAAGACACATGTGCATCATCCCACCGACATGGCGTGGAAAGAGATACGGGTGCTTCCAAATATCCAAAGTCTGTGACTTGTCTAGTGTCTTGATCTGCACTCAAGATGCAAAAAGAAGAGTGCACACCCCAGAGATTAGGTGCGAATCTGTGAAATTTAGTGTTCTGTTACCTGATGCAACAGGTAGAGCACTGAAGTGAGAGAAGCTGTCTGTAAGAATTTACTGCCTTTTAATCTGAAAGCAGGGCTACACAGCGTTCCCTATAAGTCATTATCACAGCTACTTTGTACAGTATCACAGTTCTGCATCACAGTACAATAGTCTGCTATCAGTGTTCTGTAATAGTACATTTAGCCTTATGCCTTGCCTCTGGCGCAGCATAATGTATAATGGGTCTGACAAAACTTAAAAAAAAAAAATGAAAAAGAAGAAAAAAGAAACAGCCCCATAGCCACCGTGCAGCTCTTGAAGGTGGTGGAGGAGATAGGACTCCCCTGATCCTTGCAGGTGAATTCTTTACGTTTTGAAACATGAAAATTCTCTCACTCAATTTTGCGCGCTAAAACAATGACATGTAGGCCTTGAAATAACTGGTAGATTTCTGGAATCTTTTCCTAGATTGACTTCTGGCATTATAATGCTTTTCATACTTGCAAATATGGATACAAACAGCAATCAATAGAATGTTACAGAATTTGTCAGTATATATTGTAAAACAAAGGGTTGTTTTGGCGTTTTTTTTGGGGGGAGGGGGGTAATATGCTACTTTAAAACTAAGTTTGACAAGATAGAGTGAGAAATGTTCTTCAAAAATATTTAAACTTTGGGTATTTATTCATATAGCATATTTTTATGCTGTTAATAAATAATCCTGTATAAACTCTCCTTAAAATATCTTCAAAAAGTAGTGAATAAGATATATTTCACGCAAAAGATCAGGTGTTTGTACAACAGTTGGTCTGAAGGAATGAATTTGGCAGTTCTGCTTGCACGGTTGAGCTCTGAAGTTGTAGGGAGACTTCCATTGGACCATCGGGCTGCTTTGACAGTGTTCAGATATTAGGTTAATCAAAGAACTGTGTGCCATTACCCCAGGATCTGCGTCAAGCTGTGGATTAGGTTTATAAAAAAAAAACTACAAAAGCTCCTGCTGGCTGAAAGATTATGAGTATTTAGCTACATTACTGCTGTTACAGGCATGAACACGTCCTTTTGGTATTTTTGAATTGTAGCAGTGTTGCAATTAATTAATTGTGTCCATCTAGTTATAAATTAGGCTGAAGACCAAGGCTTTATTAAGTACTACTGATTTTCTAATTCTGTTTTTGACCTTCTAATGAAATGTGTTTCTCTAAACAAGATTCAAAGAATGTGTCAATAAAAGACATTGCAGTTAGTCAAATCTAAGAATGCTAATCAGGAAAATTCATGGAACACCAATAACTATCAGTAACTGTCATTATGTTAAACCTTTTAATTTCTCGTAACAGAGAGAATAGGGTTGTGAGAACATGAGATAATACACACAAAAAGAATAAAGGAACTTCTGTTTGCAAAAGGTGCAGGGAAGTTGTTCCCATAATAAGTCATTCTATTAAACAAGAGCCATTATTACACTCTAGCAATGCAAATGTAAAACAGAAAGTCTATTAGGAACCAGGCATCATTGTTAGCATAATATATTGTTAGTATATATATTTTCCCTTCACACATACTTCATTTTTTATGTTTTTGGATTGCATACTATTCCATTAAAGAGATTGTGGATCAAGGTTTGACACATAAGTAAAAAAGTATTTTTTATACTGTTCAAAGCTGACCTCTGCTTTTAAAGAGGCTTGATCTGCACTTTTTCATCTGTTTAGAAGCATGCATTTTTGGTTAAGAAACTGAAGACAATCTCTTTGTCTTTTCCTAAGCTAGGGAAGTTGAGATAAAAAAGAATGCCTGCTTTAAAAGTCACACATGGCTGTAATTTAAGATTTTTTTTACCTCATTGTCCATAACAGTTGAAAGAAACCTTCAATGAAAGTTTATTAACTAGGCCAATGCCTGAGGCAATAAAGGTTCATTTATTACCAGTTTCTTGGCTGTTTTTCTTCTTCTATTTTTCGGTTAAACTCATAGCGTAAGATAATACTTCACAAAATTAAACCTTTGACCTTCTGTGGAGTTAAGTCGCCTTTGATTAGATAAAGTAACAATTTATGGTCCAGCGTGAGGTTGCACATGAAATGAATAATGCAGTAGGCTGAATGAGAACTGAGAATCTATTGCTTTTGAAAAGATGACTGTTGTTTAAGAAAGAATGTTCCCTCTTAATTGTATTGTTGTGAAGCTGTATGCATTCCAGTAGTATTTTAAACTGTTGCTGAAAAGTATAATATAGCAAGGCATTTATGCAGAGTGCATTGTTTAATTCTGCCATGATTGCATCAAACCAATAAAAAAATCACAGATTTGTCATGTTATTTGAAATACACTTTAAGATTATACTTTTTACTCCTCATTACAAAGAAATAAAGAATATCTTCATGGGATATATATCCATCAGTCCCATAGTCCATTATCCCTATCAGTGATAAAATCATTACATTTGCTTTTGTTTTTTTCTTTTTCACAATTTCTGAACCTGCCAGCAGTTCTCTGAAATGAAATCTCAGTGTTAAGCTTTCTTTGCTTTCAGCAAAACAGATCAAAAGGACACCACAACTTTCTAGGTCCATGTTTTATTCCTGCAACTGTGTTATTCATTGCAGGGATGCATTATATGTAAAAAGTTCTTTAGATTTGAAAGTTGCTGTGGAAATTTAGCTCTTTTGCTTGTTTATTTTAAATGCAATACCCAGACAAAAAAAAATTCATATTGCAATTTAGGAGCAGTTACAGGAAAAAGGTCTGATTAGTTCTGATGAACAACAGATGGTTTGAGACTCACGAACACTGGTTTTGTCCTAGTGCAAGACTGGCAACTTCATTTTAGTTCACCATTTTAGTTTCACCGGCCTAACTTGTATCACATGGCTGAATTTTTCTAAGTATTCCTTCTTTAAATATATTTGAAGTGCAATTAGTTATTCCATCTTTATTTATTTACACGACTCTTTTATTAACATCCATTTTAAGAATATTCAGAAATAATCTGGATGAGCAGCTTATGCTGAGCCATCAAGCTGAGCAGGAAGATAAAACTAGAAAGGCCAGACAAGGATTTTGTGGTTATTCTAAAACAAAAGGGAATGACTATTTTTGGGTACGCCAGTATTGTTGTATAGGATCAGTCCAGGAGAATTAAGATAAATAAATCTTCTGAATAACTGTTAGATACCAGTTCTTTATACATGAAGAACTCTACTAATGAAACTTGGTATATTTTAGCAGAACATTATAGTACAGTGTGAAGTTCCCCATTTGACAATCTATGTAATCAGACCTCTGTCCTCCTGCAGATCTCTTTCCCATTGTTGTTTTATGTATCGCACTATAAAACACCCACTAGATCAGAGACTGAGGTTCGGATCCTATTTCATTTGAAATAACTTGGTAGCAGTGTAGTAAGCTACCAAAAACTTATGTCTGAACTGCATGAACCCATGAAACCATTGCAACAATCTGCAGTGATCAGGGTCAAGTCTTGGGGAGTAATGCTGCATTTATTTCTCAAACAGAGTGTTTCAGATTATAGTAAGATTTTTGTCCAAGCAAGAACTTCAGTACGAAATCTGGAATTAAGTCAAGAAAATACACAAATTATTTTCATGTCTGTGCCACTAAAAGATTCTGTAAGAAGAAAGATTAAACATTAATGTGAAATAATGAAAGAATTTCTTTGAGAATTTAGATGCAATTTGGATCTCCTCTCATGCAGTGAATAAAATGTTTATGTTGAATGAACTTTCCAGCAAATAAATTAAATTAAATGTAACACGTTGCTGACTGTCATTTTTCAATTTTCTGCCTGTTGTATGATGAAAAGATGAGGAATCATGAAAACAGTATCGAAGTCCTAAAGAAAGAGGTTGTGAAAATACATACATGTATTGTTGGATTTTTTTTCTGCACCCTTAAGCATGTATAAATATGGCATATATAAAGGAAAAAAGAACTTATGTTGAGGAAGTTAATAATTACTAGGAATAATTATTAGGAATCCTAATTACTATTAGAAATAGTATGAAGAAAGTTAAAAGTTAAATAAAATCAGTTACTGAAATATTTTTGTAGTTTGTCTGCAGACCAGGTTTAGGGATAAAATTCAAACTGTGAATGTTGAGACATATTTGAGCCTGAGAAGTATGCTCATACTTAATTTTATATTTTTCTTTCACAAATAGGATGTGGTGTAAAATCATCATGCCATAAAAATTATAAGTTTTAAGAGCAATCTGTAAAGGCAGGGAATAGTATTTGCTGGAAGTTGTATGTCTCCAACAGTACTTTGTACACTTTTTGAAAATCTGCCATTATATATGACAGCTTTCTTGGGCTTTTTCTTTTTCTTTTTTTTTCTTTTTTCTTTTTTAAATCCTGAAGATGTTATGTGTTTTGTCATTGTGTTTCATTCACTCATTTTTCAGCATTATAGGCCGTGCACACTGGGCATACTTCTGGTCTCATTCTCACCCACAAAATTCTGTCTTCACTAGAGTTGCACGGGTGTAAATTAAACCAGAACTTGGCAGGGAATGCTTATGATTATATTTGGCAGAGGCAGCAGGCTGCAACTTTATTAACATAATTAACAAACACACCCAACAGGCCAAAGTAATCTAGTGACAGGAGAGGGAAAGTCTTTGTAGAAAAGGATCATTCACACTTTTGGTGTTCTGCTTCTTGTTCTTGAGTTCCTACTAAGGCTTGGAGGGCTTTCAATTGAGTTGTAATTCAAATTCATGTGGTTCCTACAAGACACCTTGAGCAGACTTTTGCTGATGAGTCTATAGGAACTGTCAGCAGTACTGAGATTACTTCAGAACCATGATGTTGAATTGAACTTTACTTTCTGATGTTTTGCATTTTGAATTAAATTGTTGGACAAGATTAATTGCATGCAGTAAGAGATTTAAATGAATAGCTTTATAAAGCATTAAAGTTCTAAGTATGTCACATGGGAAAAAAGCTGTAAGGTTTAAATGAATAAATGTATTTAATGCATAAAATGCCTAGGCTAATTTTTTAATTCCTTTACTAACATCTTTTATTGAAAAAAACATACTTTATTCATCCATCTTAGTTATACTGCTGTGAATGTGGTAATTTAATATTCCTGCTCTTCGCTAATCTTCTGGTTCAACAGAAGTAAACAATAGGTTTCATAAATTAAAAATACGCTCTTCAGAACATGCTTTTAAAGATAAAAAACAAGGCTGTAAACATTTATGACTGAAACAAACTAGATTGTTCAAATACTGCCATGATGTATCATGTATATCAATATGGCACTGATATCAGTTAGAATGCAAACAAGGTTTTAAATGATGTGCCCCTTCATTTCAGCTGGAGAATCCGCTTTACACCATCTGCCTATCAGATGGTTAGGAACCAGGACTGCGTATTAATGCCACATGTTCGATTTTCTTTCCTCTTGTAATGGTTAGATTCATATTGCTAATAGCTGTGCATGAGCACTGTCGATGAAAGTTGTGTGACGATGGAGTGATGAGATATTTATAAAGCTGCCTGTCTCACTGCATAATCAGCAGGAAGAATGCCAGACATAAACAACTTATCAATTTCAGAATATTAATGACAGCCACCATTGACTTTAATCCATTGAATATTTTGGCCTGGACAGTTTTTAACTGTCCAGATAAATTTTTGTAAAGAGTAAAAAGTAACTAAGTGGCTGTTCACTGTGATTCTTATTCTGTCTTCCATTTCAGTTGTCTTCATAGATGAGTTATGATTATCTCGTATTGATGATAAAATTTCTGTAACGAAAAACATACAGCTTGGAAATTCTGTGGCTACTTGCTGTAAGAGGAAAGTGATACTAATTAATGTTTAGGTCAAAGGGCTTTTTCAAACAACCAGTTTAAGACAGAATTGCGACTATTTACCCAAGCATACATGAACTTTAAAGTTTAGAATTTTAAAATATACATACAAATTTTACATAGCATCTTATTAATCTCTTCTATTTGTAGTATATATGACACCCTCTTTTGGTGAGACAGGTAGGGCAATGTGCTGGCAAGAAATTTTTGCTCTGTTTCATTCTACAGTGCACCAGTGGTTGTAGTGCCAGGGGCTCTGGTGACTGGCTTGGGCCTTCCCTGCCATTTGCTTTGCTGTATTATGGCAGTGGAATGATAGCAAAAAATTATCAGTAAGGCAGAAACTGTTGTAGGGTAGAATTGCCATGATTAAGCTACATTTCTGTGGATTATTCCGTACTCAATCCCTTTCCTACCCCCAGTTGTGCATGTATGAGAGACACATTTCAGATTCTTACAGTTTAAATTAATTGCTGTGTGGCAAAGCAATCATTTCAATTACTTATGCAGGTGTATGAGAGTAGGAATAAAATTAGAAGTTTAGTTTCTACTTTTTTAAAATTATCATTTATTATTGCAACCACTGTTATGAAAAAAGTTGTATTACAGATCTAAGCTGTGTTTTATTTTCCTAGTCCATATCCAAAGGCTATGGTTTCCTTTACAGAGAAACAACGTGGCCTACTTCAGAGGGAAGCATAAATGCATACATTTTTGCAAATTTTATAGCAAAAGAGAGTGTGTATTTTAGCAGTTCTGCAGTGGGAAAAATAATATTTCCCAGTGCAAAACTATTCTTCCAGATGAGCTCACACATCCAGTGGATTATCTGTTTTATGTGGTGTTTATACTAATACTTAGAATTACTTAAAAATTGGTCTTGAAGTGCAGTCACAACCAAAAGTTTGAGGCGTGCTCTTGTATTTATTGGCTGTTTATATTGGTATTTGAGTATTTCTCTACAGGTTTGTTCTTTAAAGATGCTAGTTTTAGCTTGTGAGTGGTGTATACAGAAAAAAAGGAAGTATAGGATATTGTATTGTTTAATGAACACAGGATGCAAACCCAGGTTCAGAGGTGCACTATCCCTTTCTCGGTGGCCTAATTTAGGGACTGTAACCAAATTTGTATAATGTATAACTTCATATCCTTCCTCTGAGATAAAAATATCATTGGAAGTAATCCATGTCATTGTCAATATCTTCTTAAAGATCAGAACATGCACATTTTGTAATGGAAGCAGAAACTAAAGTAAAATGAAACCCTCAAGTTTATCCACCTTCTGATTTTTTTTTTTTAATTCTTTTTACTTTTAGTACTTCTCCCTGAAATAGCAGTTTTCTAAATAATATTGATCTGCCTATGCAGAATGTAATTATCACATACTTGGTAGTTCTTATTGCACTTGAAGGTGTTGGAAGTCTGTTTGTGAGACTGGAGTTGTTTGCTAATGCTTATGCAGTCGTGCTGAGAAATAAGGGAAAGCGACCTTGAGTTAAGACATCATATATTAAAAGGTACTGTTTATGCCACCTTATTGCTTTCTCCATGATGGCGGAGATTCTTTCAATGTCTGTTCACCTTCTGCTTTCTTCCCAGTGGGTGGCCTTCTTTCTCTCCCCATTGCTAGCTGAAAACATGGCAATAGTGAACTCATTTTTCATTTAAGAAGGCAAAAGAGACAACAAGAGGCCCTGGGAGGCAATAATGTTAACCTGGGATTATTTGCTTATTGGGTCTTTCTGTCTAAAGTGCATTCTTCCTATGCTGAGCAGAAGCCTAGGCCCAATATTAAGTAATGGAGTTAATTTCTCTTGAGATATGTAACATACTTCACACTTCTCAGGCTAGCTGAAAAACAGAGAAGCAGACACCTTTAAACTAATTAATGTGAGATTTTTGAAGCTGTCTCTCCTGTCAGGGCAAGAATCTTGGTTCAAAATGTCTGAGGGTCTGCTACTCATGTGACATCACAGGTTGCGGGTATAGGTTGGTAGCTTTACTGCATAAAACTTACGTAGTTGAGTGCCTTCTCTTTAATATCTGACATTTAATTTTCATTAATTTTCATCTCTACTTCCTTGCTTAATCATGCAGGATAAGCAGAAAGTGGAGATCTTTTCCTGCATAGCTCTTGTGAAGTTTTGACACTGACTTCTCTCCATCATCACCCAGGCTCGGGCAAAGCGATGGGAGTGAGAAGCAGCAGTGACTGGAGACAGCAGACAAATATTCTGCCTCAAGGAAGAAGGCAAAAAAAATTACAACATTGCATAAAGACTGTAGCTTGTTTTGAGTTTTGAAGGCATTACTGGAAATTTTCTGTTAATTGCTTTAGACAGAGAAGATTTTCTCATTTTTGCAAAACGTTCTTGTTTATGGGTGGATGGCAGAAATGTGGTTTGGTAGGAAAAGCACTTGAAGTACCTGATGGTGGCTTTAGGTTTGGTATTAAATGTGTTTAAGAGATTGCATTCTTGTTGATAAATGCCATAATGCCTCGAAGTTTTTGAGAAATCAAAATTCGACCAAGGTTCTACCACAGTTCTACCAAGGTTCTGCTTAACTAACCTTTCTTCTAAAAATGCTTCTTACAAGGGCCCACATCTTCTAGATGCTATGTGGGAAGTAGGAAATAAATGCCTATATTTTTTCATCTATTACTCATAAATATGAATTATAGACTTGTGCTTTCTTTTTCTTCCTATTTAGCTTAGTAAAAACACTTTGCATATAAAACATTCTTTTCTAGGTACACTTTTGTGGATGTTCACCTTTTCTTAATCAGACATTTTTTAGACCATTTACAAGCTAAATTTCATTTCTAATAGTATGTATCTTTAGATACAGTTAGTTTTGACTGTATTCTAACTGCAGTTTCTGAACACCAAGTTAAGATTCAGGCAGAGGCAGTATGTTTAGAAGTAACTAAGTAGGACGTGTAACATTTGATTTGAAAAAAATTGATAACCTTCAAATGAGTGGAATGGTGGACACTCTGCAGTATTCTTTGTTCGCTATATGGGCAGCATGAAGGAAAACTAACAGTCTTAATCCCTACAATAATGAAGAATCATAGAATAATGTGTATTGAATGTTATTCATACTTCTTTGCAGGCTTGACAGCAGCAGCTGCAGCAGCAGCAGCTGCCACCAATGCTGCCATAGCAGAAGCAATGAAAGTGAAAAAAATTAAATTGGAAGCTATGTCCAACTACCATGCAAATAATAACCAGCATGGAGCAGACTCTGAGAATGGAGATCTGAATTCAAGTGTTGGTAAGTCTCAGATATAGCATTATTATTTATATATAGCGCTCAAGAATTTTATTAAAACAGTGATCCTCCTGGCCTTCCTTCTGGAATTTTTGATTTGGTGTAAAATGTTGCATATTAGTTTTCCTTATTTTTTTTTTAGTTTTGTTTTGTGTATGACCTTTACACCCACGTTCAGCATTGTTGTTACTATTACAAAAACATTCTTTCCTTTACAGGTTACTTTTGCAGACTTCAGTTAATATTTTCCATGAAGGAAAGTGGTTTGATTGCTTAGAGTTCATTTGTCAAAGTACAGGTGGGGTGACAGATGATGGTGTCAAAATGAAATTTAACAATGTCTCCTGCTCAGTGTGCTGGGTATCGACTTTAGGTAATTCAGAACACAAGCTTGAAAGGAAAATATTTCATACTTTCATGTGCCCTGTGACAAAAGGAAAACATACCTACACAATAAATTATTGCCATGCTCTGCAGTTCCTATCATATTTTATTTTAATAAACACATTCTTAAAATGTAGTTAACAGGTTTTTCCATTTCTTAAGCAGCCATCAGCAACTCATGTTCTTTTTCAAAAAGAATTGTTTCTGTATACTTTATTCATTTGTTTGGACGATTTGTTTTGCTAAAGCATGCTTCAAAGCTAGAGTAACTTTTTGTTGTTGTTGATTAAATCTTTAATCATCTGTGTGTGTCTGCTGTAAAATGTTTTGTTATGCCATTTCATTGTATTGGTTCCTTTTATCATGTTGAGACAGTATTAACTCAGCAACAGAAATTCAATGACAAAGAGGTACGTTCAGGAGACTGCAGGCAAGATTGGTGTATGTTGGAATAAAATGGCTTAAGAAAGGAGTTCTGGGGTTTTATTTTTTGCCCTTTTGTTAAATTCTGTTTAGTTTTTTTTACATCTCTTAAGTTTTACATCTCTTAAGTACAACTGAAATGAGTCTTAATTAGTTATGTACTCATCTCAACAGAAGTAAATATATTCATGAACTGTATTCTGTACAATTCAGTAGCATTGGTAGGCTGTTATTAAGAAGTAATGTGGCATTACAAAGAACCAGTTCACCGAGGCATGTTGTTTTAAATATCAACAATATGTATGCAGCATCGCATGAAGTGAACAGATTTTTGTTTTCCTTTAAAGAAAATCTTTTTAAAATGCTTCTGTGATAAAATGATCTTAAATGATTGTGACAGTACTTGGTTACCAACACATGCAGTCAGTATAATATTACTGGGAAAGTTATCTTCTTGGCAAGAAGAGGACAGTGTTGGAAAAAGATGAGGTGGGTGTCTTTAAAACCTGGGAGGGGAGTGGATACATACAAATAAAATAGAAGGACCAGGTGGACGCTAAGATGCTGAAAAAAACAGTAAAATAATGAGGAGTGAAAAGTGTAAATACAAAATTCAAGGGGAAGAGCCTGAACTCAAAGCTAGTTTAGATTTGAATTTCAGTGCAGTATGTGAAATAAAGTACTCAAATTTTGAGTTAGAGAACTGTTACTCTGCTTGGCAGTACTAGTGATAAACCAGTTGCCCGTTTATGGAAATAGGAAGTTTGCAAATAATCAACGCATAAACTGCATGAAGTATTTGTCGGATTTGTAGAAGGAATAGCTGAACTCCATCTAAATAAAAATTATTAAAGAATCCAAAAAATCATTGTTTGAGACCTGATTTAAATAGTTAATCTGCTCTTGCACATATTGCCTACTTAAAATGTATTCAAGCTATTTTAGTAAGGCAAAGTAAATGAGGTAACATTATTGTCATTGTCAAAATTCCTTTTCAGCCCCTTAACTTACTTGTTAACTTCACTTAATTTCCCTATTTAACAGAATGAAGAATTGAGTTCATTTTGTTCAGAAAAAAAAAAAAAAAAAAAAAAAAAAAATTGGTCTTCTGAGTACATTGAATAGCATTCAGTTGTCTCTATTCCATGAGCAGTGCATCTGGAAATACAGCCTGCTTGCTTGTGCATAGAGTTTTGAATTATACTTTTCCTATGGAGATTTTCTCAAAAATTAATTGTATTTATTTATTTCCTGTATAGTGGATCCTCTCTAGTGTCCAGGGTCAGTTATGCCTATGGAATCAGAAAAGTGATGATTGGTAATAATGATGCCAGAATGTTATTAGGTTCATTAAGTCTCTATTTGGCATTTGCATTGCTGAAAATCAGCATATTGTATTATCTTGACAAGAACTCGTATTTCAGAAGTGTTGCTTGGTAGTGAGTATACATGTGGGTGGGTTGGTTTTTTTTCTTTTTTTTTCAGATGTTTATGGTTTTTCAAATAATTATTTTCAAATCCATATATCATTAACAATTTAAATGATGGCTTATTAACAGTGAATTTGAAACTTTTCTGAACGTTGACAGGAGAAAGGAGCAAAACAGAAGAAAATAATCAGATCTTTGTTTATGATTTAAATGATGTTATGCACCAGACCAAATTAGAAACAAACAAACAAAAAACATTCTAAAAACTTAATTTACAATTTAGCCCACATGTAACAGGCACTATGGTATGTTAATGTACATGGATTGAACATACCTCATTTTTGGGCTTTTGTCCTATATATTAAAGAGGAAAAATAAAATATGGGCTCTGCAGTCAAATTGCCGGGTTTATCACAGATTCATTTACTTCTGAATTGTCTTGCTTTTTGGTTTTAATCAGATGCTTAATGTGACTTACAGAAGTCATTTTTGTAAATGAATGTTGTATAATTACACAGAACACTACACAAATTTATTAACTTGATCCTTTGAAGCAGTGGCCAAAAGGTTAGTGAGTGAAGGGAGTTAAAGGAAACCAATGATACTAACAAGTAATTATTTTATATCTCTCAGTTTTGCATGGTAACCTTGAGCTTGCATCCTCCCACCAGAATTACCATTTCAGAAGGGAAAAGAAAGGATAAAAAAAAAAAGAAATTACAGAGGAATCAGAGTGAGGTATTAACACACTGAGTAAAATATATGGCTGCAACGCCTTTCTCCCCCATCCACAATCAATTGGATTCTTTTAGTTTAATATTTACTTGCTAAGATGAGATGCTAGTCTGCATGGTGATAAACAGTCTGCTACTGGCATCTGAAGGTGACCTGTCAGTTCATATGGACAAATCTCCTGCTTACTGAAATGTACAAAATAAATCATTAAAGCAGGCAGGTGCTCATTCCCAGATTTAAATCACCATAGATTTATGATTTGAATTAATGCTTCATTTGGTCATAGAAATAGATGCTGAGACAAATGATATGCAGTGGTTGGGGCTTCCATACTGTAGCCATCCTAATATTGATTACTGCGATGTCTTTGCAATCTCTTGTTTATATCAAGTACTGTCTTGTGACAGCTTGGCTGATATGAGCTACATTGCAGATAAGGAGGAAAAATGTCCTGGGTTCTCTTTAGTGGCAATTCTACATACAATAGGCAGGATAGATAAATTAATGTTTTCTTGTTTAAAAAATGAATTCCGTATGGCATCAAACAAAATGCATTGTTTCTAAGATTATGCTGCAGTTTTGCTTTTAATTGCAGAGTTAACAGAAAGAGAGTGGCAAGGTCAAACTTTAAATTTCATTTAAGAGGTTCTGCTCTTTCTCATATTAACATCTTACAGTGTTATTAGGATCAGTCACTTATTTACCATCTGATACTCCAAAGTTATGGATAGGTAGAGCTCCTCAATTATTTCCGTGCTGCTTAAGTACTTACTGCCCTGCTATCATACTTCATTAACCTGCAGCCACAAAAGATAGAAGCCTTTTAATGTAAATGTGTTTAAAGCTCTTTCTGTGAGCTAGGCTTTGCATTCTATAACATGGTAGGAAGTGAAGAACAGTCTCTATACTTCCCAGACATTTTATATAATGAATACCCTGTGCATACCGTTTAGGGAATACTCCAAGGATTTGTAAAGGCCTTTGCCACTTGCTAAAATCTGACTCATAAAACTCGTAAACAACTATCAACAATAGTAAATTACTTGCTTAGTAGGAAATGAGTTCATATCTATTCAAAATGTGATCTCAAAACAGATGTCCTAAGAAAATGTCATTGTTTAAATTACATTCATACAAAAAAAAAAATGCTATTATTTCTTTAAGGAAGTGAAGCAATCGTGAAGACTTTGGTGTTCTCAGTTTCTAAACACAGTTAGGAAATACAAAGCAAGATTTTACACTTGGCTAGCATGTTAATCCATAAACAACCATCAAATGTGCTGAAAATTAAGAGGTTTTCTTGACATGCTAGGTTTCCTGTTCACCCGCCTTGCCTTGTAATATTTAAAATTATGAGATGTGTCTAAGATTTCCTGTGATGTGTTGGTCAAAAGTAATGATAGTTGCTTGTTTGCTTTTTTTTTTTTTTTTTTTTTTTTTTTTAAATCCAGAATCAGAGATAAAATGATTTAGGTTAAATTATTTTTCTCCAGTGACCTTGCCCAATAATAGAACAGTACAACATGCAGTCATTTCCTTTTTCTAAACACACATGTCTATTTTGAAGGAAAGAATTACTTTTATGGTTTCAGGAAAAAGTCTTGGAGACCTTGAAAAAGCAAATAAAAGGAAACAGAGAATGCAGGCCACTGAGCACAGCTCTGCAGTTGCACATCTGATTCTCTGCCTTGGCAATGTTAATGAACCTCAAATCCTCCCTATAATTAGATGAGGGAATTGCTTATATTTTCAAACAGATGATGCTGCTATAATGAAACGATTGACAGGGAACTTAAGAGTGTCTACAGTAGTCATTTGGTTTCCATTTTTTTTTCCCTTTCCCCCTTTTTTTTTTTTTTTTTTTTTTTTAAGTGTAAAAAGAAGATTGGCTGTAGATACAGGTCCTGGGAGAGGTAGTAATTTACACAAAATGCTATGACAGGTGTCTTTGTGTAGCACAGAAATAAAATGGAAGAGAGAGGAATGATGGGCAGGTACAGCAATTTTTGGGGAGGGGGTGTCCTGTGCTTATTCTGCCTGGGTTCTTTAAAAGGGGCCGAGACTCAAGAGATGGATCCGGATTGAGTGCACAGCTGTAACTGCTGATGAGCTAATTGCTCCTTATCTCTCAGTCCCATTCATCTTCATTTTTTACCAATTACTGAGAATTATCTGTGTTCTCAGTTGGATATGAGAGTTAATCCTTTTTGGTTAAGCTGGCAGTACTGTGAGCAGATTCCAAATCATAGGGTGAAAAAGCCAGAGCAAGCTTGTTCTAAAACTCTCTCCAGTTCAATGACAGTATCACTCGTATGTAAGAATTTTTCTTTTATTTAACAGAGCACTAATTTTACTTTTTTTCTACTTTAGTACAATTATTAATGTATGATTTTCTCTTAATGTGAGCTGAATGTGTGTTTGCATCCACTAGGTGGATGAATGTGCCTTTTTTTCTAAAACTACTCTATTACAAAAGTAAAAATACGATAAACAGCAAATTCAGAGTGAAAATATTTTTGCAGTATTTCAGTGCTCAGTGTATGACATAATTCTTTAAAAGACAAGACTGTACTTGTAATTTTGACAACGTAGGACAGAAGACAAATGCTTGTCAGTGACAGGTATCTACTTTTGTAAACTTTGAGATCTATGCATGAAAAGTGTTGTCTAGGTGATAAGAAAGGCATAATTATACAGCCTTAAGGACAAATGTGGTACACTGAACACATAGCATTTCAAGCTAAAGGAATGCTTTCATAAAGCTGTGTTTTGGGAATATACAAAACAGCAGAATCAGATCACTTAGGTGTAGCCCAGTCACTAAACTTTGTTTAAGAATTTTGCTTTCTTCATTATAGCGTGGGAAAAAATCTTGAATTTCATGGCTAAATGTAACGCTAATCTGGCAGTGGAGTTCATAATCTTGCAGGATCTGCTTCCCTAGCCTTTAAATGTGATTGTTAAATTTGCTAAAGAAGGCAATGGATTGGATGTTATGATCTGAACACTAGTTAGTAAATTAAGGGAATTACTAGCAAAGATTCAGTCTCTCCTGTTGGACAGTCAGTTGTGTTATGATGATGAGACCCTCATCTATATTAAATTCTCACTGTGGGATTCATTTAAATGAATGTATACATTTGCATCTGAGTTAGTCGTTTTAGACTCCCCTTAGGTTCAACAGAAGGAAGTAAAAATTATAGGGGTGATCCATCTCATCCAAAAGTGGATGGCAAACACAGGTCCGATAAATTGCACCTTAAAAGTGCTTATCTAGTTTTAAAACTACTAAGGTGTAGTTATGTAAAGAATAACTGAGTCTCAAGGAGCAGATGATTAAGATTTTTTGGAAAAAGATTTGAATGAGTTAACAGATCTTTCCCAAGACATTGGCACAGTAGTGATGAAATATAGCCTGAGACAAGGTGAGATGGTGTTCACCCAGAAAATAAACATACTCTCAAGCTTGTTCTGATTGTACATCAATTCTAAAAAAAGTGCTTTTACCAGTGCAAGATGTCCACAGAAGTAGAAGTTTAGTAAGTGACATTTGTGTTTTGGGTCTGCTGTGCAGCTGTATGAGGTTCATCTAAGTGATTAATTATATCTTGTCAGCAATATTAAAAAAAAAAAATCTATTTATGTTGCTGAATTGCATTTACTTTATTTCCTATTCCATGCCAGCTAATTCTAGTTGGATAAATAGTTGGGTAATTTAATTTTCAATTTGATTTTTTTCAATATACATGTTTTATTGTTCGAGTTCTTTTTGATAGGGCTTGGTGTGAAAATAATGAAATTGTTACGCTTTCATTCAGTTTTGTTTCATCATTATTTGATATTGTCAATAAATAAATATGATACTTTGTAAGTGCTATGTTAAGAAATGTAAGCTTAATGCACACTGTATTTTGCTGAGTAGTTAACGATAGCCTGTCTTTCCTGTGTTATAAATGTAAACATGCGATGTAATGCAGCAAAAATCTTCTCTGTATAGAGAGATAGACATAGAGTAAATATATAGTTATTGTTTTAATTCAGACTTAGCACAAAGGACCAACAAAAGCTTCTTTCATGTTTGTAACAGTATGTGAGGAATTAAAAATGTTTCCTCTCTTACTGTAGTGTGCCAGAATGACATGAAGTAGGTAATACCTCATTTGAGGCTTAAAGGTAACTTAATAAAGATAAATCCTGTAGAGTTTTGCTTAATCAAGATATCCTGGAGAAAAGTACATACAAAGTCTCCTTCTTAGAGACAAAAGCTGTATTTTGCACACGTACAATATCTACCTATGCTGAAGTACCTACTGCGGTGTCTGTTTTCAAGGGAACATTGAGTTCTTCAGGGTTTCTTCTGGTAATTGGGAAGGGCAACCATAGTGTCTAAGTCAGGCATCTACAGTAAGAAGTATGTAGAAAGTTACAGGCTGCAACTGGTATTAAAAACTCCATCTTATAGACCTTTTCCAATCAGTGATGTCAGCTGTATCTACATATGATTACAGAGCCCTTGCCTCAGAGTTTGCCTCCAAGTCTCACAGCTTCAACTTTTTACAGTCAGGAAATCCATTAGCATATCTATATGACAAAGCAGATAACTGAAGGCCACATTTCTGTAAAATCTTGAATGTAAAACAGGAGTATCTTTTATATTAAATAAATGAATATCTACAGAAGGGGAGGGGAGAACAGGCAAACAAGGGAATGGTACAGGCCTACAGAGAGACAGGCAGTTTATGCTAGAGGTTAGAATTTCTTCCTACTTCTCGAAGCTAATTGAATGTGACAATTCAGCTAAAGCACTAAGCCTGCTCAGGTT
>JACDJE010000257.1:676780-736780 GCA_016647715.1 Pavo muticus | reverse complement strand
TCCTTTGACTAGTTGTTTGTCAGGCCCTGTGTGGTTTTTATTGATTGCTCTTGAATATATAGCCCCCATGATTGAAAATGCTGCTGGTAATGTCCTTCTTTTTATTGTGCTGAGAGTATCTTATTGAGAATAATAATACATTTATACAGAAAACAAATATACATTAGAACTTTAAATTAGCCAGAAGCAGCCTATAGATTACCTATGATGTTAATTTTCTAGCCCATCTCCTTCTCTAAAACTAGTATTTAGAATTAGATGAGAAAAAAATGTGTTATTTATTAATTTTTTTTGTTTGTTTTTTGGTTTGGTTTTTTGGTTTTTTTTTTTTATTATGCGATTTATTTTCCTCTACTTTGTATCTGATAACCTATATGGAGCACTCTAATTCATTTCTGCTGTATATATACTAAGTTTGAAATGAGTCATAGATAGGAGTTTAGCTGGTACTATTTCTTATACATGAATTCCATGCAACTAACTGTTTTAACCCCACAATAGAAGACTTCATCTTAGTGTGAGTGGCTAGCAGCTTAAAATGCCACCAGACTATTCAAAGGGACACTCAATTAGGATGCTCAAGTGAATGAAGACAGACATGGGATTTAAGCAGCAGGTGTTATTAACTTAACACTGTAAAGCTTCTGAAACACAGAAAATCTTCCTAGCCTCCCCACCAGAGGATTCAATAAATTCTCAATTTGTTGTAGGATTCAGTTCTTTTCAAGGTCTTTGAGTGTGCCTCTCCCTTTCCTCCTTCTCATATCAAGGCAAAAGTTACCAAAGAGAGACCTTTGTGCCTTTTACAGATGCAAAAGTTTGCTGGAAAAATTCAGTGTTTCATTTATTGCTGTGAAAAATCCTTAATGACTCCAGTAATGACTCCAGTTCAGTCAGTTGTGAGACATTGTTAGGAAAAAAAGAAAAAAACACCAATCTACAATCCATAGCTCCCATGCCCTAGTTGCATGTACAAAGTGTGACAGATGTATATAGGAAGCAAGTAGATGAAAGGTCTAGATAGAAAATGATACGTCCAACAGTTTAGATTAGCAACTGAGGAGGCAGGGGAGCAAGACGAGACGGAAGAGAAATCTGTCTTTGGCACATACAGACTGCAGATCTAAACTAGTTTTTCATCCTATGCACAATGGGCTAAAAGCAGATGATGTTATAGATTACATGTCTGCAAGCTCTGTGAAACCCACCATAATCTCATCGTCTGTCGTGTCCAAGATAGTTATGTTAAGTATGTGGCATATGCAGAGTTGCTGTTGTACAGATTGAGCAACTGTGCTTTCATTGGAGTATCATTCACTAATATATCGGATTGGACTCCTTGGTATATAAATGAAGTCTTAATGGGAGGACAAGGCATAAAGTCGAAGGCATCAAATCCTGAACTGATGTTTAATAATCAGTGACAGTGATGGTGGTAAGATATGTTGACAGAGGAGACCTAAGATAATAGAAGAGGGAAAGATATATCAGGATGGGAAAGTGCCTGCTAGCTAAGGGTACTTTTGAGTATACTTCTCGTTTTGTTTTGTGACTGGCAAGCTGTTTTGTCTTACTGCTGCTGCTGTGGCATTCGGCTGGAGATGTACTCACAGCAGGCTGAGGTTCTGGTCAGCTGTCTTTTGTTTATCTTCATATGGAAAAGCTGATTTGCCAAATTACCAGATGTGAGTGTCTGGGGATGAAGCTAAGCTTGCTTTATTTGTATTTTCTGAATTTCTTTATGGCCAGTACTAAAGTGTGACCTCACCCAGAACTGAATTTTTGATGTGATATTCTGAATCTATACATTACTGGAGTACTCCTTTACAGTGTCACCGCCCACTTCCTGTTTTGCTGCGGTTTGGTATCATTTTTACGGTGCTCTGTTTCCCCTCTGTCTCCCCTCATCATCCCTTGATAATTACTTTGGAAAAATAGTGTGCTTTCCCACTCCAGTAGTGGCAAGGACAGCTGTTGGAGTATCAGATGAGTTTCATTAGAGCAAAGCCTGGTACTCTCACTGCCACAGGATTTTCTACTTTCATTTTTGAAGGAAAATTTGTTTTTATAGCTGCATTCACAGCTGCAGTACAGCTGTATTGTCTTCTGGAGCCAGGAACAAGGACAAAAAATGTCAAAGCTGAAGTCCAGTTTAGATAAATGGAATAGTGAATGCAGCACATGCAAGCTTGATGCGCTGAAGAGTGAAGCAAGTGAGACACTGAAAGCTGGAGAGCCCATATGCAAGCTTTCTTCTGTGCTGGTATCTGGATAGAAGATGATTTGTGTAGCGCTGTTTTAGAGGCTGTTATTGCCAAATTATCTGGGGAACACAGAGAAAAATATAATTCAGGATTTACTGTTAAAAATAGCCATCAATTTTTTGTGAGTGATATTCACTGCTATGAGTCATTGCTGAATATGTTTGTGCGGGAGTGGGAAAGTGGGGGTGAAGAGTATTTTAGAGACAATAATGAATTAATGTTGCCATGGATTTTGTAACTGCTACCTCAGAATTTAAGAGTTGTCACCATGGAGTTAGGTCGGTTGTGCTGCAGAATATGTAAAGACCCCATCCTGTAGTGACCTGCCACAGTTTAAGTTGGCTTTAGGGTGTTTGGATTTTAGATAGTAGCGGTAGTAGTAATATTTTGTTTAATAGCTAGGAGCAACAGTCAGATTGCATTACTGCTTCTGTCCAGATAAAGGGGAAGTAATGGTGAAGTTAAGCAAGGAGTGAATTCATAGAAATGTAAGAAATAGTGCGATGTAATTTATAACAAAGCATCTGTAGAAGGGTCACCTTAGACACGACAATCAACAAACCTTTCAAAAGTCCAGAGCTGAAAATTGTATTCAGTTAAGCAGTGAGGAAACACTGACCGTCTCCAAACCAAAAACCCTTACCAGTTCATTCATATTTAGGTAAAAATATTCTGTTTCCTATTCAAATGATGAGTAAGGTTTTATTTTCACATGAAACTTAGTGAATGCACACTTAGATTGTATTGTTACAACTTGGAAAATTATTGTAAAGGGTCATTCCATTTTTATACTATAACATTATGAAAAAATAAATGGAAATTAATAAAATATTATCTTTTTAATGGGCAGGAGTGAAAACAGTAATATATAGCTATTTATTTTTTATTTTTTATTTTTAGAAAATATGCACTTCATTAAATTCATCTCTCTCTGACTTTTCAAAGATTCCTCATCCATCCCAACAGCCATTTACAGTTTATTTTAAGGCAGACGAAAGATGTAATGAAGAGGGTTTTTTTCCACACTTATCATTCAAAATAAAGAGTTATAGCATTAAAAATTGATCTTAGTGTTATTCAGATCACATAAGACTTTCTTTAATTGGCCCTTAATAAGCTTGGTTTAACTGGGATTTAAAGAAAGAACAGTGGTCATTAACATTAGTCAGATTAAGACTCTGTTAATTACCATTGAAAGATAAAGTAATATGCAAAGATGGGGTCTAAAATTTTCTTGCACTTAAGCACCCAAGGAAGTTGAGAAATTTCTTGCTAACTGAAATGAATAAGTCACTAGCTCTTTCTCTGCAAAGCTAACAAAAAAAAAAAAAAAGAAAAAAAAAAGACACAAGTGTGATAGAGTTCAATTACTACATTTAAATGCACTGGATACTCTGGCTTAATTAGTACTATAGATGCAGAAATAATTTATACATATTTTTTTTTTTTTTTCTGACCCTCAGATATGACTTAATAGTTGTTTCAAGTGTTTGATAAATTGTTTGATAAATTCTGTGTGAGTTTATCATTTTCCGGTCATTACCTTTAACTGTTCTGTGATTAATTTATTGTACAGACAAACATACCTATATATATATTTACCTATATGTTCTTTATACATATGAATATGAGTCCATGATATTTTATTTATCACTATTAAGAGTAGTTTCTTAGTACACAGTAACAGTAAAATAAAAATATATTGATAAATGCAACGAAAATGTTGAAAAGATGTATCTTTACAGTAATGGCATCTTTGTGATGTCATTGTAAACATTTCTAAACATTAAATTATGAAAGTTATTTGGTATCAGAATGGCATAATATTTCCACTTTGGAGTGAACTTGCATTGAATTGCCATACTATCACAGCACTGCTCAGAGGATCATTTGAGAAAGTGTGAAAGTGCAAATAGAGCATTATCTTCTGTGCATGAATAGTTCCTGACTACTCTTTATCAGTCAATGAGGATTTACAATTTGAAATGAGGAGTTTCTAATCGTATATAAGTATTTCTTGTATTTAGTATAATGAGAGTTTTTCTCCACTGATGGAGAGCAGTAAACATTCTGGTTTAAACAAATTGGTTTAAACAAAACTGTTGTTCCCAATTATTTCCATCTGTGTAACTATAAATATTTTAAAAACATGTAATTCTGCTTCTTCTAGAAAGTGATATGTGCTGATATATTGTATCGCAGCTTCATGGAAAATTCTCACATTATCATATAGTGAGTTGTGCCAAACTTAACTGATGTGTATTCTCATATATTAATCATCTTTTTATTTCCAGCTCTCCAAATAGACTGATTATCTTAATTTAGAAAAGGCACTAAATATATCTTTTTTTAGATTTTTATTTCTACTTCTTTATATAATCTTTCATTTTCTTCAGTTTTAAACTCCCTTCACGCACACAAGTTTTTAACAGCCTGTGTCTATGACTTGTATTTTTGTAGGAGATGATACAGTCATATTTAAAATGAAACAGTAATTAGTAGGTCAAGTAAATCCACATATTTTATTTGATTCCATTTAATATTCCAAAATGCTGGAGTTTGTTAGTTTGCTGCTTTCCTTTTTTTTAATTGTTTACTGACAATGCAGTTGAAGTATGTTTTTTTAGGTGTAGGTATGATAAATCACTACAGCATGTTAGGGTTTTTTCTTTGAAATATGATTGTATTTAATATGTGCTACCGCTCCACCTTTTCTCCTAGAGATCAATAAAAACCTGATGATATGCCAGATGTACTACAATAATTTCTTATAAATCAAGTCCACAGTGTTCCGCTTGTTTCTTAGGACTGTGTAGGTAAAATATTAAAAAATGAAATAAAAAAAGAAATAGTAAAGTCTTGCAGAGTTATTAAAACATACTTAAAATGGTATATTTATCTATGTGCCCTGCCCTATTTTAAAGTATAAAAATTATTTATTTTTTTTAAAATGTTTTGAAGATCTGTTTCTTATATTTGGAACCTTGAGTTAAGGATGCTTGGTAGATCACAGTTAATCTTTGAACTGTGTCTTACCCTTTACCTTTTGTATACCGAACATCTGCAAATAAAACAGAATATTTCTCACCCATTCAGACAGAAACTGCTACTCGTAGAAGACCCAGGACCATGTGGACATTGTTATCCTCCCAGGGGTGCACCTGACACCTCCTATGCATTCTTTCATGTACATATTTTAAGTATCAGATGATAATCGTAGGCCATAAAATCAGTTGCTTTTAAAATAACAGGAACTGTGTTAACAAAAGAACTTGCCAAACTTATTGTCTCAAATAAAATAATTGAAAAACAGGGCCAGAGAGGAAGAAATATGCTTTAATCGATAGGCTATTTTTATATGTGAATGGAAGTTTGGATTCATTCTACTGGATAAAGTGCAAACCTTATTAGCCTAAACCCGGCCAACCTTAATTCTTTGTTAAATGGAGGTTTTCTCTTTGTAGGCCATGCAATATCTCACTATTAAATTTCTCATTCATCAGCTCATGCCAAAGCCAGCCAGCGTGCTGTCATTGTTCCCTGAATGCTTGTGCTCACAGTGCAGCTTTTGCTATGGAGCTGTCTGTGTTCCCTGGGGCCTACCTAAAGTACTTACACACGGGAATGAGGAAGGAATTGAGATAACATTTAGTCTGAAGACCAAGAAAGTTTTAGAGAAACTTTGCATACAGATACTTATTACTACGTTTATGCCAGAAGGGATATTGAGAGCAAGCTTTACATTATAGCAGCTCAGCTTTGGGAACTAGTTGTTCTAAAAAGAGAGGCTTTGGCTCAACAAACTTTTGGGGAACCGGTGCCAAAAATGAAACCAACCAGATGACCATACATTTCAGAAGAGTTAAGGGTATTTTCTAGGATAAACAGATAATTATGGCTTTTCAAACGCAGTGAAGAAATTTAGATGTTTAATTTGTGTATAAAAAATGTACAGGCAAACTTCATTTAACTCGTGTCACATGCTGCTGTACATCAATTGAAAGATACTTTGCATCCCAGATGGAGCATTTGGATAGTGGTTATGCATTTATTATAGTCATTAGAGTTAGTAGGGTTTCACTCAATGATGAACAGAAAAATCTTTCAAACAGAACAGTGTAGTAAGATAACTTTTACTAAGAAGCGCAAAATGATTCACCCGTAAAGAACTGCTTTATCTTGCTTAATAAGTGCTAAAAATTGGTCTTCTCCAAAAAAAGAAAAATGTTCCTCAAATGTTCTTCTTTACATTTTCTTCTTTCCAATCTCCATGGTAAATACCTCAAGCACTTGCCAGTGTACTCCCTCAATGAAGAGCAAGGCTGAAATATGTCACAAATCATACCTAGCTGCCAGAGAAATTCAAATTGCTGTAAGCACAAGTGCCAGGGGAGCTCTTACAGTGATGCTGAAGCCATAATGCAACATTCACAACGAGATCATTGCATCATAATCTCCTTCTGAATGTGACTCCCTTTGTGTGTCAGGTGTTTGCATGTCAGAGGGAGAAGAAGAAAGGGGATTGTAAGTTTAACAGTCTGTTGTTCTATATTAAAGGGCTTTTTTATTATTTTTTAAAAATAACCTGTTTCTATGCAGGATATTCGAAAGGCTTCTGAGGTACTTTCTGACCTCTAATCCCCTCAAGTACAAAACCCTTTTGTTAGGAATATTCATGTTTTCATTTTAGACGAGCTAGTTACTTAGAATTTTCTCTAAGCCCATAAGCTGGCAGAAGTTAATATATATGAAAACTCATCTTTATTTTCAGTATATGCATTGCTACTATTTTAATTTCCTAAGTAAGTGCACAATCAATATTTAAATAAGGAACATTTGATTCTTTCTTAGCTGTTTCAGCTTTTGAGCAGAGTAAGTTTATGAAAATCCATGGAGTGTTTTTCTTCTTAGATTTACAGCAGCATAAGTGAAAGGAGAATCAGGGTCATATATTACAAAATGTCATTGACATTAATTCAACATCCATCAGACCTGCATTTATTTCATGCAGTTGTGCTCACGGAGTATATGGAGGTTGTTTTGGTCTTCTTTTACTTTCTGAGTGCTTATCAATATAACCTGAGTATATGTCCTCCTTGAACAGTAAGAAAAGCTCAAGGTACAGTGAGTTTAATAGTGAAGAAAGTTGACAGCAGGTTCGTTCAGAAGAATAAAGATGTGAGTAAAGATGAACCTCATGTGAAGGTGGCATCTCTCACTTAACTCTGCCACTTGCTATGATTGTTATCAGCAATTTTGGCTACAAGATTTAAGACTCCTTGAAAATATGTTTGATCCATTCTGCATGCAATAGGATACAGTTTAGGATTAATGGTAAGAATAAGACTATAGATGGTTTTAGCAAAAGGAAAAACTTATTGCAGTTGTTCTTCTGCATCATTGATTGCATTGCTTTTATGATAGGAATGTAATGGTGATGATTAAAAAAAAAAAAAAAAAGGATCAGTCATGCTTAAATCATTTAACTTCACGAGGTGCTAAACTTATGAGTCCAATTGTCCAGGGCTTAGAAAGAGATAGGTAGAAAATTAGTACCAAGGAATACATAAATCACTATTTCCAGCTGACTGGTCTATTTTTTTGACTACAGGGAAGGAGGCAGTTGTTCATGTAAACTGAACATTTCAGTTATGTGTAACTTGGTATAAATGCTTTACAGCTGAGTTGTATGTCCTATACCAAAAAGTACATCTGGATAGATCCCTTTCTGAAGGGATCTGAAGAGGACAAAAGTCTAAGTTCTACTAACAAGTTAAGCATAGAAAACCCAGAGGGAAAGCTCAATTCCATTTTTATTTATCTTTTAATCCTGAAAAACCCTAAATAATTCAATTTCATCAGTGTTAAGAACTGACATTAAGAGTTTTATCTTTCGCAGATTGTTTCCATTTTGACTGCACTAAATAGAGTCTAAAGACTCAGTGGAATCCTCCACTCACTGGTCTTTAAGGCTGAATTCGGTATATACTCTTTCTAAAAACGTATAGCACTGGGCACAAAGCACAGAGCCACTATAAGTTTCACCAGATGGTCAGGTGATGTGAGCTCAGAACTAGTAGTCTGGAGCATCACTGAAGAAATATGAACTATATGAATACAACAAAACTCTCCTGCTCATCTCTCTTGTTAATTGGCAATGTGGTGACTGGTCTGAGTTCTCTCTGTGTTTTTCACTCCTTCTGTACCAGGACCATTACAGAGAAGTGAGCACATGATTAATTAGAAAAGAAAGAGAGAATGATTGTGTGGTTCAATAATTGGGATGTTCAAGAGTCTCATCTAGGGCATGTTCCTGTGTTTTATCAATGTTTTTGTACACTCACAATGTAAAATATAGAAATGATGTAGAAATGAAATATTGACATGACTCCTTGTTTTCAGCTTAGCAGAGTAGATGGCTGTCTCCAAGAGTGGAATTGTGAAGTTTAAGGTTAACATAACTATTTAAGCCCCAGAGTGCGATCTTGAAAAGCCTGCCAGTCCATTTACAAGTCCACGAAAGTCTGGGACTGCACAACCTAAAGGTATGGATGTACTTTTCAAAACTGCTGAGTACTGAAATCTCAGATAGAGGAGGATAACAGTTCTGAGATTTTCTTGTCCTTATTACTTCTCTACTGTTTATTTTAGGTGACTCCCTACCTAGTATTTTTTCCTTGAACTCTGGGCACCCTTTTTCTTCCTGTGCATTATGCTGTAGATCTGAGGCACATTGGATCCTTTTGTGTCAGCCAGCTAAAGGTGAAGGACTGTGGTGTGTCTGTGCCTTTCCTTGTACCTGAGTAGAGGAGATAAAGAGCAGTGTTGGAGAGAGAAGAGAAAGAGAATAAATAGTACTGCATGCTACTGAAGCTGCATAGGGAATTTAGGTAGGCAGAATGCAATTATGCATTTGGAATATAGCCAGGACATATGGGTTAACACATGTACTCCTGTGAAAAGTGCCATGGGATATTTAATGACTGCAAGTTGTCAGAACTCAGTTTTACATCTCATCTGAAAGACAGCACCACCACCAGCATGATGTCCCTTAGCACCAGGCGGAAACAGTTCCTCAGTATGGACTCAGAGGGAGTGAGTAGTGTCTCCTGAATCACCACTTCCATTTTCTTTCTGCATCTGGGCTTTCTGGAAAGATTTATATTAAAACATTAATCAAGTCAAGCTTTCTTAGCTAATGAGGTCCAACAAGTTCACTATACAAATTCAAATATAAGTACAGTTGCCTGTGCAAGAAGTAGCTTGCTGTAAGATTACACTTTACCGAACATTTATTAGGAGTGGAAGGTGTTACCTTTCTGGGCTTGCTACATTTGGAGAATCTCAGATGAATGTGTAGGTTTTGCTCAAAATGAAATAATGTGAATGTGTAGTAAAAATACAAGCAAGTTTATCAGAAGCGTAAGAGGATGATTTATATCAGCATATTATGGCAGGATAAATAATGATAAAAATAAAAGCTAAGAAGCTAAATGTCAGCTGTCATATGGAAATGTGAAGATTCTACTAGAAAACTGTTAGGAAAGATGTTTTACATCTATTATGTATTTAATCTAGCTACCTCAAAACTAGTTCAGTGCCACCCAAGGCTAGAAACGGGCCTTAAAACTTCATCTCATGGTTGTTACTTTGAATGTTATATGCTTTTTCAGTGCTAATTGTGAATGGAATGCCAAAATCATTTATTATGTTAATAATTTGGTTTTCTCCAGTGTTTACTGAAATACACCTCAGCCTGTCTTGTTGATCTGCAACACTCTGTACTCTCTTCTTGCATAATTTTAATGTTAGGTAGTTTACATGGCAAGGCCCACCCAATTTTGTAGTATTTTCTCTTTATTAATAGGCGTATTTGATGAGGGTGTGTGACAAAAGACAGTTTATGCTCATTTTCTTCAGCCTGGGCATTCAGTGTAACCTATATTTGTATGAAGCCTTTACTCTGTTGGTCTACCCATGGGAGTTTCTTTACAAAACAAGTGGTATAAGACTGAACACAGATAAAACAGCTTTTGTGATCCTTAAGTAAATAAGTATATTCAGTTTCTTCGTTATACCACTTTTAGGCTTTTTAGGCAGAGTGTTAATCCAACTTTTCTTCGCAGTAGTGAATTCCTTTTTGATGCAGTGATTGACTGGAGTTTGCAAATCATTTGTTCAGCTGCATAGGCCCCACTAATTTCCCAAAGTTAATCATTACACTGTGTACTGTTGAGATAATACAGCAAGTTGACATACTCAGATATAATCCTGTACACAAATTCTTGATGCGCAAGTCATAAAACTGCAGTGTGAAATGGAGTCTTTTGAAGGCAAATGTTTCCTATTCTATATGTTTATTTCAGTTCTTCGGTTTTGATATCCAAGAGGCTACGCTACCCATTTTCTGCCCAAAAGATATGAAGGTAGAACTGTAATACACTTGAAATAATTTGTTGTTTCAGACTGCATGAGAATACTCAAAACAAAATTAAGGAAAAAAAAAATTGAAAAAAGATTTAACAATAAAATTTTAAATCCAGTCATGCATCCAGTATTCTTAAAATTTATTAGGACATCAGATATTCATTCATTTCATCTTTTCCTGAAAATACCATGTAAAGGAAAAATATTGAATGCTTCAGATATGAAAGGCTATACTATGGGTTGTGTATAAAGGCTATGTATAACAGCACTTGAAAATGCAAGAAGAGATCTCATTTAAAATTATGGGATTCTACGTTAAAGCAACAACAACAACAAAAGGCTAAATGAGAAGTCTATAATGTTTTTCTTTAAATATTCTGCAAACTATGGAATACGCTGTGAATCCTACTACACTAGCGCTAGCAAAAAAGTTGCAGTTTTGGTATGCTTCATTAACTGTTTGCATACAAGACAAAAGTGCTTTCTGATGAAGTGTAAAACCAACTTGGGACCAATTTTCCACAACATAAATTCAACATTCATTCCATCCCCTGATATTCTTTGATTCAAACAGCTAGGGAGGTTTTATGTCTTATCTTTTATCAATAATTATTTTTAATTCTACAATTTTAGGTTATTCAGCCACATGTCATAAGCTCAGTTGATTTCATACTGTGAAGATTGCTGTTAAAGACATGTTCCTTTCTAGCGCACTGTGATTAGTTTTTATGCGTGATTTTTAACCGCTTCTATGAAATTGTATGTTATCAGATATATGTCTTATTAGAGATATGTTTCTCAATATTTGTAATTGGTGAGATACTCTTTATTCAGGCATCTATCAATTCGAAGTTGAATTTAAAGGATCACCTCTTCTTAACATTTTATTTTTTTTTCATCTTTAGTGGAGTTCAATCAGGTTCGTGGCAATCATCAGCAGTTTTGAGGGAAAAGTACCCTTTTAGATTAGATGTTTCACATTAGTGAAAAGTGATTTATCACAATTACGTAATTAGTGCTCCAGCAGCTAATAATTCAAATTTATTTTTGCTGAATTCTGTGATATTGGTCTCAGTTTTTATACTGAAGCTTGACTCATGGCTTGCTACTTTTATATCTGTACTATGGAGTACTATGTATTTACTGAATGAAGTTTGTTTTGTTATAGAGTGGTTTAGCTACTCAGAGGAGCCATTAGACTCCTCTTCAGTGAGGTAAGAGAGAGCACATGGCAAACTTTTATTATATTGCATGTGCAAAGTAGTTTGAATTACAAGAGTTAAGCTTGCTGTAATGGTTTACTAGTTATCCTAAATCACCTCCAACTTGTTTGATTCTTCTACTCAGTGATAAAGGTGGAGATTGAGGAAAGAACTATGGATCCAACTCTGCTTTGAGTTCCAGGATCTACAGGCCCAATTTCCATTTTGAAGCTTGCAGTAGAGAATGAGAAGTAATAGTCTCACAGAAGTTTTGTAATAAGGGAGGGGAAAATTGTGATCATGGTGTTCCCCTACTTGCAGAGACTATGCTGTAGGCTGCTGAGAGATCACACTCTAATCCTCGTAAATCCTTTACAGTAAATACCAAACTATCTCCCAGTTATTCTTGAGAGGTGCCTGGTAGGTTGATTGGCCCTTAACAGTATTGACAGTCTGCATTTATATCATTTCTATCTACAGTTGCATTTTTAAGCCTCTCTTGTTCTATTAAATGTCACAGGACCATGGGCTTGAGGACTGATGTGCAGTCATCCTTACTGTTCCTGTATTTCAGATAAACACAACAAGCTAAGTTAAAACAAAAAGGAACAACCTGTGTTTCTAATTAGTGTCAGATATTTTTCTATGTAGTTAAGTTTCACTCTGCAGCTCTTACTTGTATTGATTTCAGAAAGAGAATGCTAGAAAAAAAAATTGCATGCCTATACATTTATTCTTAGATCTAGTTTTTGTTTTTTTGGAAAATGTTCACATGGATAAAGAGATGGACAAATTTTGTGCTAGAACTGGAGGTTCTGATGCATGAGGAGAAGGTATACTGAAGAAACTTGGAACTGAGATCAGAAGAAATTGAGCATAATTATGTAATGTGCTATATTTGACCCCACAAATAGCCTCACATATGTATTGAATTACAGTAAAATTGATACTGAATACCACCACTGAATAAATGTTTCAGAGCCTATTAAGTATGTCATTCTGTTTGAGTTTTGTGCTAATTTCTTTCCACATGTTTAAACCCATCACATTTTCAAATACTGTTCAGTGCTTTACTGTGTGTGCATTAAGCGTAGGGACTGTTAGCACGTCTGAAGTAACATCTGCTCTGTCTTTTTGTTGTTGGGTTCATGGTATAATTAGCTCTATATTTCACCAAATGCAATTTTGTTCCCATGGTGGATAGAGCAGCATGAAGAAAACATAAATAATTGCAGATTAGAGAAACAGAAGGCAAAGTGGGTGTAGGTGGCTTTGATGAAAAAAAAAAAGGGTTAAGGAGAATAGAAGGTCAACTCACAACAGGACATAACGTTAAAATTATACTTGAGTACAGTCCATTTTCTTGCATCCTGAGTAATGTAATGTTGCTTTTTTTTTTAACTTCACCTAGTTTTACTAAAAATAAAGGTCTATTAAAAATAGAAACTTCATTCTAGGCTATATATATGCATTTAAATATCTTAAATTATTTCAAGTTTGAATGAGTAAGCAATGATAGACTAAGCTATGATAATTTTTTTTTTTTTAGTTTATGACTGCAGAGGATAAACCACACTTTTCTGGACAGTGCTACAAAGATTATCTAAAGATTGTAAGATATAAGGCTTTTGGGGTGAGCATTATGCAGATCACTGTCTGACAATTCACCATTATGAATGTGCTTCCAGCAAGAAAGACATCAGCATCTTGATTCAGTTGCCTATGTACAGGTGCCTTGTACCATTTGGGATGCCCTAGGGCATCCTGTTTGACTTCCAGCTTAGCTTACACACCAGTATGGCAGAGATCATATGCAGTGAGGTGCTGTGTCTTATTTACAGGTTCAGTGAGGTCTGAGGTATCAGAGCACATCTGAAATAATAGTAGATTCTTATATGCAGGTAGCTGAATAGGTCTCCGGTGCTTGTGGTTGCCTGAGCAATGAAGTCTTCCTGTCTCAGGGAACCACATCACTAATGAGTTGGTAAAAAGGCATTTATTCCAAAACCGATCGTAACATTTCAGAATGTCTTGCTGAGTTCAGTGTGCACATGTATGAATGCTCCTTTTAAGATTTTCCTGTCTTTGATGTCCAGAATTAACATTGTGATTGGTACAACTACTAATCGATATTTTGATAACGTGTCACCTATTTAAAGTAGTGCTAGCCATTGTTTTCATCCCTAAGTAAATCCATTTTATAATGAGAAGGAAGAGAAAGCATGATGGTTATAACTTGGCATAAAGGATTTTTCTAGCAATATGCATGACTGATCATACTTTGTCCATGATGCAGATCCATCTCAAGTTTGTACTAACAAATATCTCATGATCACGATGTGTTTTCCCTTCTTTGTCTGTCTTACAACAGAGTATCAGAAACTTTACAATCAGCTTATCCATATCAAAAGAAATTCCAGTTATTAAATAGTTCACCACAAGAGACAGCCCAGCAAACTTTACAAAAATATTCTTCTGGAACATCATGTGTTATAATTGTTTTCTACTCCAATTTCCTTGGAATTATTGAAGAGCATAGGGGAAGAGCTATACTTGGCTTTCCCATTCAGCATATTCTACTGGCTTCACTGCTGGAGGGAACCATCTCCTGCTCTGCATTGAAGGATGATGTTGTTCTACAAATGGGCTGCAAGTTTGGAAATAAAATAATTTACTGTATTTGCAGTGCATTCTCTCTTACGACACCTCTCTTCTTCAACAACGAGATTTTGAATGTCGCCCTTTTTTTCTAATGTGCCATGCTTACGTATGTATGCATCTTTCAGATTTGGTTGTAGTTATGCAGGTTAATAGAAATTTCCTCTGCCTGTTTTCAACCCTTTTTCTGGGTTTCTCTTCTTGCCTTTTTAATCAGTGTATAAAAACAAAGCATTAAATTCTCATTGAAGTAAAAAGTAACTCATCTAAAAATTAGTTTACTATTTATAGTTTAGATACGCACATAAAGGATTTGCAACTTTGTCTTCCTGACATTTTAAAATGTATTTTACCTGTTCCTACTTAATTAAACTTTATTTGCTTGAAACCTTCAAAAAAATTAAAAATATTCAGTTATGTCCACATTGTAGAGTAGGAGATAAATTTAAATTTGAACATTACAGCGAGTCATGCTGAGGTAAGAAACATAAGATTTAATATCTAAGGTTAAATCATGATGAGGTACGATGATCTCAGTTGTCACAGATTTTGTGTAAGCAGCTTTCTTAGAGTTAACTATTTCTGGTGTCATTACAGTATTGTTCAGTGTCAGCTTCAAAGAATAGTTTAGAGGAACTGATAGGGCTACTGCTATTGGTACAGAAAATGTAATTTTCCTCCTCTTTTACTTTCAGACTACAAACAATAAATCATTTTGTTGAAGAGATAATAAAGCACCAACTGGGTGCTAGTTTAATTCCTATCAGGGGAGATCTTCAGTAGCTTACTAAAACAAAGTAATTAGAGAAGGAGTTCTTTTATGAAAAAAAAAATTAGATAGATTATTTTTTGTATATCTCTTGTGTTCTTACAGGTGTTAATCAGAGTAGAGTAAAAAAGGTTATATTCTACTTCCATTTTATATCTGAGACAAAATTATAAATCAACTACAACAATTACAAAATGCATAAAGAAAAAATCCCAAATGTGACAAGAATTTAGACATAAATTACTTCATTGTACTGTTGAAGGTTACAGTTGTTTAGTGGGAAAAGAAAATAATAGGAAGCATAGCAAATAAATGAAAGAAAAGGATGTCTTGGGGGAAGAGGAGGGGGAAATGTTTACTTAATAAAATCAACATACAGAAATAAAACCAACATCTGCTCCTCGTTTCTTTATTTGATTTCACTTTTAATTACAGAACTTCAGAGCTAAGGCAATTTTAGCAGATCTTTAGTTTTTCCTTTGTAGTAGCTTAAGCTACTGTCCGAACTACTGAGGCACTGTGTGTGTGTTTGTGCTCTTTTTTGGGATTTTGATCCATGTGCGTAATGATAGATCCCATTTGCCTTTTGAAGGCGTGTCTTTTGGGGATTCCTGGCCTTAGCCCTCCAGCTAGTGAGCTCAACTTAGTGGCTCCTTATGTTGGTTCTCTAATGTTTTTACCAGATAAACCAGGGCAGCTGGTTAAAGGAGTTTAACAACTTTATCTTCTCTGTGATCAACTCTTTGTGATTCACTTTGTGCTTCTTCCAGGCCATTATCAATGAGGAAGGCTATGTTTATGCAGTATGGACAGAATGAGAGATCTGGATAAGATTCAGCCAGGACTTAGCTGGGTACATTTGTGGTCATAAGCAGCAGATTTGGACTACCATAGAAACCCCCTTGTACATATGATTAGTTCACTTTTAGTTACAGAGCTTAATAGTTATGGTCTCATGTTCATTTGACAAAGGATAGATATATTAATGGTTTCACCAAATAATATTGTAATATAGCTTAAATTTTATGTACCAGATGATTAACAAATAGGTGGGTTTTGTTGGTACTTCAGCCAAAAGTACTTGTATCACAGACACCATTGGGGTATGGCTGTAGTGATTTGAGTATGTGAAGATGAACCTGTTGGAGGAATCTGTATAATTAAGAGATTTATCTTGAACAGGTGGAGAGTAGTGTGCCTGCATGATTTGTAGTCAGGGATACTTGAGCAAATCTGCATGAAGTAAGGACTAAGGACAGTTGAATTAAGTTTTGCTTAATTTGACAGTTATTTATAACTATAAATTATGTTGTAAGAAGTGAATTTAACCCAATATCCTTTTACAAAACTCACCAAATTATTTGTAAAATGTTCTGTATTTCTGAGCACTTTGTACTCAATCTTGTTCAAATAAATTGCCATGTGGATTTCCAGAAGAGTATTTATATCATTATTGTCCTTTCTTATTTCGTAAGTGATAAATGTGTTTCATCCACAGTTAAAATAATTTCAATAGTATTTTCATTTTTTTAGTCATATATTGTTTCATGTCCAGGCAGTGCTTTGACTTTGCTTTTCAGTGTTCCTCTGACTGTGGCAGAGGTGGCAAAGAGAAAAATCTAGTCTTTACGAGACTGACACTACTCATTTGCCCTTTGAAATGAAGTTAATTCACAGGCTTCATTATGTGCTTTTTTAGGGCCACACTGTGATACCTTTCTTATGTGAGCATTCTAAATAATTTCGTTGGGCTTGTATATAACTATAGCTACCGTCCAAAGGAACATCTTGAATTCCTTAGGAATACTAAAAAGCATCTTCTCATCGTACGCGCTGTGGACTCAGCTGTTCCAACAAGTGATTTTTATGGTTTTGAGAAGTTGCTTCACTAAACCTTGACCCAGTGTGCCATATAACTAACTGATTTACATGGAAGTTCTGGAGGTTACTTCTCACTGCTCATGTATTACATATGGGTTATTTGCCTTTTTGATCTCCATTAATATTGTGCACTCAGAAATGTTCTTCAACTTTATAATTGGGGATTATGATTTATGGCGTGTTCCCATTCAATCCAAATAAATACCTCAATTATCATCTTCTATACATCTTACAGAAAAAAATCACTAAACTGATAACACAGTCAAAACAGGCTTTGCTCCCAGTATTTTTAGTCATTTCATGTATACTGCCATGATCTGTTTTATTCCTTATACCTATACCTGTCTCATAAAGTGACCTTTTAAACAGTGAATAATAATCAGGCTTTGCTATTACTCTTGAAACACAGGTGCTGTAGAACAGTTTCCAGCCCCGCTTCTGTGACTTCTCCAACCAAAAGATTAGAAAAGTGATTTTTCATGTGGGTCTGGTTTGCAGTGGTATTTTAATGTTGCTCTGCAAACTCTTCCATGGAATCATAGAATCGTTTGAGTTGGAAGGGACCTTCAAAGGTCGTTATTCCACTGCATTCATGGATATCCCACTGCATTCATGGATTCCAACTCTGACTTTTTGATTTTGTGCTTACATTTCTGTGTCCATTAATTGTATGCAGAAGGTGCATATTACATCTCAACTACAAGATGAGTAGAAACATATTCTGCTGGTTCTGTGGTTAACTTAGCCATCTCTCTTTGCTTGACTTGTTCCTAATATTCTATTTTAATTGGCTATTAGGAGTATTTAATTTATGATTGAGTCCCAAACTGACGTACATTTCATCTTCAATTTAGAGGATTTATTTTTATTTGTTCAATGAATTTGCATTGTTTTAACTCACTGACAATTAATTGGACAACCTAGGTCAAACTCCTTGCAGTGTTTTTTTCTCTGCATGATCTCATTCTTACTCACTGTCTGAGGTCTCTTTCAACTTCAGTGTGGAGGGAAAGGTATGCCCTCTAGCATGACATAAAGCCCCAGCCATTTCAAGATGGCTGTTTGAGACTGAACATAGAAGATTTCAGCAGATGGCTTCTAATTACTTGAGATGTGCCAAAGTGCTGAAAGGAGTATTTGAATCTTTAGACCTAAGGGGTACCTGACACTATGTGAGTGGCATGTGCTTTAATGTGCCCGTGTCAGCATTTATTCAATCTACAGTTTCTGCCATGAGCTTTATCATGGATAATTGTCTTTGGTCCTAATTGAACTTCCCTGAATATTGTTGTAAAACAGCTATAACTAATAAACTTATTACAGAAAGGAGAAAACAGTCTTATGCTTTTTAGTGGAAAGCAGAAATAAAGAGATAATATATATTTATAATCATTTTATCGATAAAGCTTTAGAAACTTTGAGTTAAAAACATCATTTTGACCTTCTTGTTGAGTTTGTAGGCAACTCCTTTTTTAGTTTAGTTTTTTTTTTTTTTTAAAGATGCGGAGCAATTTTTGTTGCATTAGTTGCATTAAACAATTGAGAGTTTTGAGAAGAAGATATGTCACGTTCACCTTACTCACACTGTTAGTCTCAGCAAGGTCAAGGAACTAATTGTAGACTCAGCCTGCCCTAAGCCAGTTGCAGTACATAATTGCTTGCTGCCCTGGGAGCAGCCTAAGAAGGAAATTGTGACTTGAAGCTATTCTGTCTGGTATTCTAGGGGGTAGGGTCAGAACTGGCCTCAGCGTCTGCTCCCTCCCTTCCCCTACCGGTGGGTGGTGAGCCTGTAGAAATCATTTCCCCTCCTGGGCTGCCATCTGTGAGATGGTAAGTGTATTCACAAGACAGAAATTCAGAGTTTCTTTCAGAAGATTTGTATATCAGTACTTACGACTCATACCTGTTCATGTACATCTCTGTTAAGGGTAGTCTGTTTATGTGCTGGAATGATTAGTTTCATATGATAATGTGCAGAATTTTTTCCTCCGTAAAACAGAGATCGTGGCTTGTATTACTTTTAAACTTCCTTCTAGGACCCTATGTTAGTCAAATGGTAGATACCTCCACAACCCACCCCGCTCCCCTCCCCCCCCACACATATACACACAGCTTTTGATGTTTAATTTACTAGTGGTTCTAAAACTCAGCATGAAGCACTCTTCTAAACAGCTTGCTTACTACAGAATATGGTCACTAAGAACTATTTACTTAAGGCACTCCAAATCTCTATTATTCAAGTGGTGTGTATTTTGGAATGCTTTAACCTTCTGATTTAAATTTAAACCCTTCCTTTAATTTGAGTTCCTTCCAGGAATATATCCCTGTTTCCCTAGGATAAAACTGGCAGTCTCATCAACATTATCTTATTCAGGCAGAAAGTTGTGCTAGTGGAGGCAGAACGTTGATTTCTCTATGTGACTGTGAAAGATCAGCTCTGATCTTTCAGCAGAATCTACAAGGGAGCGATATGAAGCTTTTAGTGGCAATGCATTCCCCATCGCCACAACAGAGATTTTACTGAGAGTAAAAGACTTTTATGCCTGAGTGTTTTAAAATAAAGCATTTACCCTATCTAACATTGCCAATGACATTGTTTATGCCACTTCAATAGTATATAATGCATGTTTGTTTCTTATTTTGCTCTGTTTCAAACAACACTGGTATTTACCTTCCTTTCTTCTTGTTATAGTAAATGAAAAATAGTTTTCTCTTTTAAAATGCTTCTGTCCAATTTTGGAAAAAAAAAAAAAAAAAAAAGGAGATTGCAGATTCTCCTGCTGTAATTCAGCTTTTTAGGAGGAAGAAATGCTGTTAATGACATTTAGCATAATGAAACACAGGCATATTAAATTTTCCTTTGAGGAACAGAATACAGTTATTATTGCTTAAATGTTTTAGAGGAAACATGAAGTTACATTGTTTTGCTTGCTTAATACACAAAGAGGTTTGTAGTAAAAGCAATGAGTTTTCTTTCTGTTGCCTGCCTTCTCAGACCTGTTAAGTAAGTGATGCAATACGGTGATCTTGTTAGACAATAATAACAGAAACAATTTCTTTCCTAATGCTTTCAAGTAATCATGTAATGTTATCATTTACACAACTGTTTTACGTAAAAAGTGCTATTGAAATAATATTGAAATAAACGACTTCAACCATATTGCTGTGCAGTATAGTTACTACATATTGTTATATTATATTCAGAATATTAAATTTCCTTGAGGAAAATCCTCTGAAAAAAAAAAATAGTTTGACCAGAGCTCACTGCACTCTTATTTACAGCATTGAGTAGTCTGCATTTTATTTTTCTCTCAGACCTTTTGAACTTATTTTGTGGAAGCCCTTCTGTACTGTGTTAGAGAAATGTGCCTGTTTGTAAGTTAAAAACTATCCTTTAGATTTAATATTTAATTTGTGCATTTCTGTATTTCTGTTAAGCTTATAGTGTTGTGGATAAAATAAATAGCAGCTCATTAAGAACAATAGACATACATTTTAGCAATCATGAATAGAGAAATTTGCTTTCATCAGGTGACCCACAAACAATCCACTCTGCGCCACCTGAGTGTTACTGAGACTTTTGATTAAGATCTTGATGTCCCCTGAGAGGAAAGAAAGTATAAATATATGCATAACAAATGTGGTCCTTGAACTTTTATACAGCTGCATGCATTGATACATGTCAAACAAAACAGACCTCCATTTATTCACCTACCATCTTCTGCAGGGGAAGTTAGGTTGTGTGAAATGCAGAGGAAAATTTACGGAGAGCCTCTGCTTGCTCAGCTCCCAGAACAGGTCTTCTGGAGGCTGTGCCTTGTGGAAAGCAGAGTGCTGGTGGTATCTTTCAAGTTTGGCTCTCTCTGCGTATGAGAAAACAGAAGAGTCCACTGAGACTCGGTTGTGCCCTGTCCACTTTGCACAAAGCAAGAGCCCTCCCTCTACACGCCCCTCGTTGTATGAGTATTTGGAGATGGGCAGGAAAAATTCAGCAGGTCCTCCCTTTCTTTTTTTTCTTCCATTTGGCAGGAAATAGAAGCAGCCTTTCAAAACCCCTTAAATAACACAGCAGTCAGCACATACGTATAAAGAAAAGGAAGGAGCGTGGTGCAGGAACAGAACACTTGCAAGCCATCTGACTGAAATTTAATGTTTTGACACTACAGTGCTCTTGGTCTGCTGTTTTCTCAAGGTTTAAGATAAAGTTTTGCAACAACATAAAGCAGGGTACTCAGGTATGACAGCTCCAAGCCAGGGCATTTACCCTTGTCTGTGTTTACCAGGTCCACAGCACAGCTGGAAATGTGGCCCCACCTAGGAAGGAGACCCACAACCCTAGACACTCGCTTGGCCACAGAGCCCCCACTCAATTTCGGATACTACAGCACACAGCTGGAGGGAGCTGGGGGACTCTCCTTTAACTGAGATGCTAAAATTAACACATACTTGTATGTCTTCTGAAGCAGAGATTTTTGAAGTATGAATGATATCAGGACTGGTGATAAAATTGCAGGAGTTAGCAACACTGTAGATCACATAAACAATTATTTTTAGCTACCTTTAGAAACTTAACACATTAAACAAGAAATTCATCAGGAATAGATTATTTTCTGAAGTGTCACTTTTTGTACAAGTGACATGGTATAAAATGTGGAGTACATAGGGGAAATTATTTTCCTGAGTATTGTCAAATCAGTCTTATATTGTTTGAAATTACCGTCACCACATACTTAGTCTTTTCATTTCTTATATCAAGATGGCAGAACTTTGATGAGGAAGCCACTGCATCTTTATATTCTAACAGATAATTGTATGTCTGCTGGTATTTTCTTTCTGCAGTTCAATACAAATGTAAGTCATGAATCTGTTCTGCTAGCTAAGTACATGTGAATATTACCAGAACCGAACGACAGTATATAAGAAGTTTGGGTTTATGAAGGTACTGTTTTAAATTTAAGAGCAGAAAAAAAGGTTGCATTATCTTTGGTGGAACTTGAAAATAAAACCCTTCCTGCTGTGGTTTCTGTTGGTAATAGTTTGCTATATGGCAAGTATCAACTTATCAACTTATCAACTTATCAAAAAGCAACTGGCAGGATGAAGGTCACAATCAATCTATGCTCTGATCAAGTTGTATTTGAATAGTGACTTCATTTTATTTGCCATAACATAGCTGGATGCAATAATAAATATCTTTGTACTACATTGTAATTTTAATTTTAAGTAATTGCATCCAGCAGATGACATGATGCACAAAAAGTATCATGTAATCCATGTAATTATCGTTTCTATCTATTCATTTATTAGCTACGTTTACAAGCAAGAAAGAGATTTGTATTTTTTCACAATATATGCTTGGTAAGTACTAAATCTAAGACTTATAAAAACATCATCAATATATTCTAATTAATATTTGCTTTTTCCTTAAGCTATTATAGGGATACTTAATGCACAAGCTAAAATTAGAGTTGACAATTGCAAATACAATCCAACCAACATAGTAATAAAATCAATACTTACATTTCCCTTGAGGCCACTATTTACTGTTTGCTGTGCCATTTCCTTAATGGAATGGCAGTTATGTTTGCAGAAACCTTGTAACTACAATTTTTGTGTTTTAACTAAAAGCAGCTTTCCTGAAGTAGTATGATTAAAAAGGAATCTGGAGTTGCTTTCAGAAAACTGCTGTAAACATTTTGTTACCAGCTTTAACAAAGACTACAAAGAATCATAGAATCACAGTAAGTATCACTGAATTCTAAGAGGAATTATTTGTAACATCTAAACTCTTTTTCAGTTGCATTGCAATAGACGTTTGCCTTAATTTTGGCATACTCCCCTGATTTGTTTTTAGTTTCAATTACTTGGTTTAAATTATTCCTAATCACTGAAAGCTCATTTCTGTGTGGAGGTCTGCAATGTTCTCAAAGTGTACAAGGGAGTTTGGCAGTTTATTTGACTTAGCAAATTAAAATAATGGAGGAAAGTATGATCTTTGGTATGAGTCATCGCAGCTGTTGCACAGATCTAATTCTAGTCTTTTGACTCGGTGCTTCTCTGACTGAAGTTTGTCATTATCTTCAGCATGCACAAAAGCAAGCTTTTCTATGCTTAAAAGTATAACAGAGCTGAATGCCCTGCATAGTACAGAAAGTTTGCATGATAGAACCGTTTTTAGTGAGTGTGTCATACGTACTGGCATGTTCAGTACAATATTTATCTAGGAATACCTCAGATGAGAAGTAGGCTTGTAAAAGAATATCAGTGAGTTATCATGGTATAAAAATTCTCCTTACTACAGTCTGATGACCATGCAGTATACTCTTTGCATAGATCAGGTTTGGGGTAACAGGTTCTGTCATACATAACTTTGTTTCAAATGTCAGGGCCTGTTTTTTAACTCCATCGCTTTGGATCAGATATCTTTTTGATCAGATAACTTATTATTTCACTATCACACCATTCTGTAATTACTATGTTGATTACCATTCATATAAGAATTCACTTTTAGTATGCATCACTATCTCTTTTACAGTATAAAGACATCACATGTTAGGAACACTTCAATATCAGTTGCAAATGAAATATTGACATTTCAGAATGTACTTCTGTTCCAACTGTGGTGAGTTTCCAAAATGGCAAAATATGAAAAAGAAAACTTTAATTTGTTGTAAAATGTATGACATATATGTAAAAAATCTCTAAATGTATGAGATGATATAAACCAAAGTACACTGAACTGAAAAAAAAAAGAAAGAAAGAAAGAAAAAGAAATGATTCCTGTTGCAACTTCAAAGGAGTCAAAGTTTATCCTGGTGGCACTACAATCTGGTCACTTGAAAATCAGTCTGAACTGGCTAAATATAAATCTCTACCACTGTATTTCAGGTGCCTATTAATCTTGTATGGAAACTTGTATCTGTCTGGGTATGGTCCAGACTCACAGGTCTCCCATTAAGTCTGCTCTTTAGCAGTTTTGCAGTAAGTACTGGAATTTAAAACTTTTGTGCTCTGAATTGTGTTGTTGCTGGCATATTCGGTACTTCATGACTTTTAACACAGAAGAAAGAGTTCATTTTTTACGGTTGACAGATAAAATGCTCTGGACTTTACTAATAGGATGCCTTCAAGGATTCTGCGTTTCATGACAGACTTACATTATTGTCCAGAACAGGTTACTTAGATCGATCTGACTTTCACACATACCAAAGACAAACTTTGTGTGGAGCTGTTGGAATCTAGATTAATGCAATCATCAGAGCCATCCTCCCAACCCAGAAAACAAAAGCAAGTCGAAGAACAATAGCAAAATACAACTCACATACATTAAAGTTTGGCCCAACGTGATTTAATTCCCTGAGCCTCAGAATCTTTTTTATGCAAATCCACAGTACTTACTGGCATCAGCAAACTTTGTTTTCATTAATGTTTAGCCAAAGTAATTGTGTGAACAGAATTCTAGACCCGTTCAAGGAAACTTATTTTGAAACAGGATATTGAAAATAAAGTCCATAGGACAACAAAAGTCAGTTTACATGCTGATGTCAGCATTTGTGTGCTGCGATAAAGGCAGGCTTTTTCCATGATAAAGATAAATTCATATCCAAATCTTTAATAATAAACAAAACTGATGTTAGCTTTTCACATTAAAGTCAGAAGCGTCTTTGTAACTCTTCCCAGAGACTTGATTGTTACGAACAAAAGTTATGTCCTGTTAAGAAAAAAAATTCATCACTCAAGTTATTACATAGGGTGTACTCTGTATTCCAGACTCAAGCTTTATAGTGAAACCTTTGAAGAGTCTGCCCATACCTACCAAATGTTGTAATTGATACAGAAACACTGCTATACAACAGCTGCAATAACAAGGTGCTGCTGCCTTTACTTTAATCTACCTCTCTTTCTGCCAGTTTATTATGTTTTGAATTTATTCTTTTGTAGATCTGTGAGCTATCTTTCTTATGGAAATTAATCTTTTTAAAGGATTTGTACTCTCATTTTCAAACACTAATACATTCATTCAAGTATCCCATTATTCAGAACCAGCTGGCTTTTTATCTAGTGATATTTACTTCAAAAAGCCGAGTTAAATGGTATCATAGATTAATTCTCAGGGCACAGGAAAGCTTTTTTAGAGAAGAAGAGATTTGGTAATGACTTAGAATATCGCTATAAAATCATAGAACATGTCAAAAATGTGTTATGTAATCTGTCATAATATGAAACTTCACAAAAAAGTTAATTCGCTGAATTGAGCGTAGTATGTGACATCAGTATATGGTTTTTAAGGGGAAGATTATGTAATGATAAAACTTTGCTGTGATTTATAATGAACTGTGTCATGATTTTTAGTTATGTGTTGTTTCTTTGCAGAAAGCACCGAAACTTCAAAAAGAGCATTATCCACTGAAATTTCTTACATAAATCAAACTGAAAATAAGACACATTTTACAATTCAATTTAAGATCCCACAGAGACAATAATGTTGCAAGCTGTGCATTTTACAGAGTAATATAGTAATGTCTAGTTTGCATTTTTGAAAAACCAAATTAATCACACTTTATTGAATATGTTGAAGCAAACCTAAAATTCATCTATTATTAAAAAACTTGTGCAACAAACACAAACTATATTTTATACATAAAGGACAAACTCATTTATTCATTAGGTTAAAACACTTGGAGTTTGCATTTTGTAGCTATGAAAGAAATGACATTTTGCTATCTGTTCTCCTTTTTAAATTTTTCAAAGCATTATGTTCAGAGTAATCTGCTTGAAAAATTGTACTAACACTTTAACACAGTATCAGTCCTGAAGGCTGCACAGAAATCCCCGTGGACTCGAAGGGGAGTCTTGATTTTTAAACTTCCTTTGTTTGTGAATCACTTTAAAGGACAAATAGTCTGTTATCGTATATCTCATATAAATAACATATTTTAGCCCTTCATAGATTAACCACAAGATAATAAACTTTATAGCCAATTTTTAGCATGTGTACATCTCTTGAGCTAACATGCCTCTACACTAGTTTGAAGTAGAACTTGTGTCTTTGAACTCAGCTGTGCTCAGACTGAAACATCAAAGAAGCGGGAATGAAATTTGGGCCTTATTCAAATCTCACTGACTTCAATGGAAATGGGTCTTCAGTCTTTTAAAGGGTAAGATATTTTAAAATGGTGTGTACATCTTTTCCTGCTACAGAATATGGTTGTGAAATTATATATCCTACATCTTGCAGAGGATGTTAAGCCCTATGCCCAGTTTGTATGCCAGGTACACACTGTCTACTACCTTTTATTCCATTTCTAGAATGGAATAATGATAAAACTTTGCTGTGATTTATAATAAACTGTGTCATGACTTTTAGTTATGTGTTGTTTCTGAGACTGTTTTTTTTTTTTTTTTTCCCTAGGATTTAATTTCTAGGAGGGTTTTTACCTATTAATGACTTGCCAGTTTTGGTAATTTTAAAGTGAGAAGTACAGCTTTCATTGGAAACCAGTATTCATTATGTTGATTTTTGTCAGGGACTCAACATCGTCTGTGAAAACAAAGTTCTTGGGAAAACTGGTCAAATTGATTTTAAAGACTCAATAATCCTCAGCAACAACAACAACAACAATAATGATAAAGTTACTTAAAAATAATTTAGAAAAACAGCCACAATTTTTGCAATTTTTTTCTTCGAGTTTCAAGGAACCCTCTGGCTCTTGTCTAATATTTAACTTCAAGGTCTGTTCCTAACATAATTATAATCTAAAATTAACATTGCTGTTTTTCTTTACTTAAACAGCATGCATTACAAGTGTCAATTCACTTGTATTTTCTTACAAGAATAATAACAAATTTGACAACACATTATGCATGATTTTTCAGAGCTGATTACAATGGACTGCTGTCTGTGTATACCCACGATTTGTTATAGTATCTTCCCAGTGTAAGCCTTCTAGGGCTAGGACTGTGCGTCTGGTCTTAAGTATCACATATTATCACTACTACTACTGCTACTACTAGTCGTATGAGCCATATGCCAGTCACTTCTGTCATCATCGTCCTGAGAAAACAATAAATCGGGTACAGGAAGAGTTTTGGAAATCCAGAAGGTTCAGGATCCATGAATTCTTGAGTAATGATTTCCTTCTTTAAGTAGCAGAACATGATGGTAATCTGTTTTGGGACATGGAAATGCAGAAAATAAAAAAAAGGCTGAAGTGCACTGTGAACTTACTGTAGGATAATGAGATACTGAATGACAACTGTAATAATGACATGCTTTGTGGCAAACACTGCATAGTATGTGTTAAACAGCAATGGACTCAGTATGATTCATGGTCTGGTTTTTGCTAGACTGAGTATACTGGCACCAGCACTGCTTGGAGTGCATACTCTGTATACAAATGAAAGGAGGATATTTATTAGTGAATTTCATGCTGACAGTTTGTTGCATCCTTTATGTATTTACATGTGTGGTTTGTGCCTGTGTGTGCATTCACATAATGGTAGACAGATGTACACATAGTACACAGATATGTGGATATCTGTATGCCTTTAAATAATACTGAAGCTGTGAAGTTCAGTATCTAAAAGTTATAAAAAGGGCATTTTTCTTTTATTGTTTTTGTTTTTAATTCTCATTAGATTCCTTTGAGGTGTGAGAGCTTCCATGCTGTAAACTGTAAACTGCTTTATAAGAACTAAAAAATGAAGATTATACCATAGTGTGTAGGCTAAGGCAGCACAACCAAATTAAAAGAAAGACAATTCCCAGACTTTTGAGTTAGCTCCTGCTTATCAAAGGAGGAGGAGGCAGTTTTTTTGTGAGCCTCAGAGCTCGTGCAGGCTTCTGGCATCCCTGTGGTAGTTGTGTGGTGTGAAAGAGACATGGCATGGATCAGGAACGCCATGTTCCTGAAGCAGACTATAGGCAGCCCTCCACATCACTGGGGCAAGGGCAAGTTTTTCTGGAAGGGAAACACTGCCATGTGCTGCAGAGAGCATCTGAAACATGTTGCAGCTGCTGGGGTTTCATGCAGCCCAGTTTTGGTTATTTTCACAGGAAGCAGAACAATTTAATTGCTGTGAAACCTCACTGTTATATTTGCTGGAGACTGGAGAAGATATTAATCTGTTTATGAGTAAGGTCTGATTGTGGATCATTTAGCTTTGCTTTCTAGGAAAATGACTGAAAAATCAATGAGTGAAAGTCTGAATAATAATGTTTAAGAAAGTGCTCTGTGCCCCAATCTTGCAGAGACTATGTAGTTCATGCAGCATTTGCGTGGAAATTTGAAATATTCCTGTTTAGTTCAGCAGATTTTCTTTTTAAATCATCAGAAAATGTGACTGCCTGAAATATATCAGCTTCTCTGGCCTTGTATTTTCATCTCTAAGTGCACAAACACCAGGCTTAGAGAGGCTTGCAAGAGGCCTGTTCAGTCCCTCAAGCCCAGTGCATCTTCCATCCCTCTCTTTTTTTTCCCTGTGTTGTAACACTACAGAATGAGGTGGAGCAACATCTTTTCAAACTGATTGCATGTATCTTTCTGTTTACAGAAGACATTAGGAAACTTGTGTTTCTTACATCATGGACTTTATATACGTATATACATTTTGCGCTCAGGTATATTTACTAGGGAATTTCTAACTTAAATGGATTTTTATTAGTAGATTAAATTACAGGACCACCAGCTGTGCTTTGGTTTCCTGAAAATCTGCAGGATTTTTCCCTTTCAGTTAAGCCTTTTGGGTCATTTGAAATAATTCTTTATTAAAATAAAGAAAAGAGGGAATACAAATTATCAAATGAATATGTGATGTATTGCATTCCCTTGCTTTTCTTTTGTTCTATTGTGTTTGTTTGCTTGTTGAAAATATATAATTGTTGGATTAACTAATGAGTGGGAAAAAAATCTACAAGTACGTACAACTGTAATCAAGATGTTCACTAAATATTTTTTATCACGTTGAATAAGATAAACGATTTTTTTTATCTGTTTGTTTTGGTTGAGTTGTTATAGCATATTAATAGTTATGTCATAAAAACTCTATGTCAAGGAGGTACCTGCACTCATACAGCATCATATAACCATCCTAATAAACTGTATAGCATCTGTGAAATGAAATAAGTTAGGTATTTGTGGAAGGAGACAAATGGAAAATCTATTTTTAGGTAAATGTCACACAGCCTATGACTGAGCTGCTGAGCTTTCACTTGCATTGGACAGTTTCATTATTCATTACATTGAATTTTAAAAAAGCTTTTCGTGTGTTAATCTCTTTGGTGAAATAATGAAGGATTAGTACAAAGTATGAAATATATATTCCATGGTATTCACTGCCACTGTAAAAATTATTTCACTTACTACTCTATATAAATTCAATTTTTTGTGATTCATGATTAAGTATATGTACTCTGATATTCAGCTTGTAGAATTCCATCTTATTTCCCAGAATTACTTGTTTGTACTGCAATTTTTATTTATCAGAAGATAAATATGATAAGTGGAGTAAAGTGGGAACAAGTCTGGCTTGCAGCACAAACTGTGGTTATCGTTTCTCTCTCATGGCCAAGAAAAACCTGTGTAATAAAATTAGGACAGTAAATGAAGCAGTCAACATGTTGGAGGCCAAAAACCTCTTTTTCTTTTGAGTTTGGATCTGTTGTCTGTATGTGATTTCAAAGGTTCTCATAGCTTCTCCTTTTTATGTTAATGTGGGAAAACGTATATCAAAGAAGTAGTCTATTTTTTTTTTTTCCTGCAGAATTTGTTTCTATACCTACTTGTTCACTGTAGTTGCAATAGCAGAACTACAAATACCAGACCCATAAACCCACTATGTTAGATAAAATTAGAAAAACTTTCAATTATCAGGCCAGGTTGCTCCTGGTCTGTTTAAGAGCATAGGCATGATTATCTAACCATAAAATAACAAGGCAAAGCTTTGTGAGGAGAGAAAGAAAAAAAAAAGAAGAATGCTTATCTAGAGTAGAACATAACGTATTTCAGAGAATTCTTTGGAAACTTATAATTTCTCTATGTGATAGCAGTTGTTCTCCCATACATTTTGTGATCTCAGAAGAGGTAATAATGCTATTTTTAAAATATCAGCAGTATGAGACAGACACTATTTACATAATGCAAAGTTTTATTTGCTTTTAATGATAAAGAAGTAACACAGAGGCCTTATAAAAGTATTCTTATCTATAAATGTCTGTCCTTTATATATCTCGCAACACTGGTTTGGTAGGTAAGGAAGCAAGGGCTATAATTGATTTCAGGCGACCGAATTGAATTATACAACAATGAAATCACAAATTTATAGCAATCAAGTCTAAAGAAGAAGGATTTGATTTGAAGTGTAGTATGAGAGCTTCCGCAACATCCCATGCTAAGATTACCGACTTTTAGCATGCTATTATGCATATTTTCCAGTGGACATAAATAGCACAGATAGTGAAGAATAGTCCACTTCAGAAAAATGAGCCAACACAGCTGATACTGATGCTTTGTTTGGTAATTGTTGCTGAGATACAATTTGTTTCAGCAAACACAGAAGATAACAGCATGCTTGTTTGAAAGATTAAGGGGACTGAAAGAAGATCAGTAATACCAAAAATAAATGAACAAACAAATAAATAGGTTTGAATTTGTAGTAGAAATTCGGACTCCTTTGTCTTTTTGCCGCATGATACTGCCTGTGTATGTAATAATATTACCTGAAACAGTTCCTGAGCCAGGGCCAGAATTCACTTGCCTAAAGACAAGCACAGAGTCCTCTCCAAGATGCCATAAAATAAGCAAGTTTTCTAATGAAAGAAAAAGAAGACTTGAGGGCCTGGAAGATAACCTAGTTTTAACTTTAAAATTCACCTGTCATCAAGACAAGTTTGACTCAGTTGCTTAGACATAGGTATGTTTCTACTATCTTAGATACCCAGGAGTATGCTGCCTTACTTCCATCTCCAGATGACTTGGAGGCACTGTGTTGTACTCACCAACCCTGTGAGAATGTCTAAAATCATTTTAGCTGTCTCGCGTGGTGTGTGCTTGGGGAATTGAATTGAGTCTGAGAGGAGGGTCACTGCAGTCGCTAGAGCCACGAGATTCAGATTCAGCTGACCAAAGATACCTACCTAATGTCACAGAATGGCCCAGGTTGGAAGGGACCTCTAGGATCATGAATCTCCAACCCCCCTGCCAGGCAGGGCCACCAACCTCCCCATTTAATACCAGACCAGGCTGCCCAGGGCCCCATCCAACCTGGCCTTGAACACCTCCAGGGATGGGGCATCCACAACCTCTCTGGGCAACCTGTTCCAGCACCTTACCACTCTCATAGTAAAGAACTTCCCCCTGACATCCAACCTAAATCTTCCCTCCCTCAACATAAAATCATTTCCCCTTGTCCTGCTGTTATCTACCCTTTTCGAAGGGTTGACTCCCCTCCTGTTTATAGGCTCCCTTTAGGTACTGAAAGGCTGCAATTAGGTCGCCGCGCAGCCTTCTTTTCTCCAGGCTGAACAACCCCAGCTCCCTCAGCCTGTCTTCATAAGGGAGATTATCTGATCATCTTTGTGGCCCTCCTCTGGACCCTCTCCAACAGCTCTCTGTCTTTCTTGTACTGGGGGCTCCAGACCTGGACACAGTACTCCAGATGGGGCTTCACAAGAGCAGAGTAGAGAGGGACAATTACTTCCCTGTCCCTGCTGGCCGCCCCTCTTCTGATGAAGCCCAGGATACCATTTGCTTTCCAAGCTGCAAGAGCTCACTGCTGGCTCATGTTAAGTTTTTAACTTACCTCCGATGAAGTGAGCTCAACAGTTCTCTAGATCCTGTTCTAGTACCCCTGTTTGCTATAAAGTGAACTGAAATGCATAGCTTACTTTGTAGGAACATTTCAGTTAGACAAACTGAATGCTAAATGGAACAGAATGAGAAAGGAAAAGGAATAAAGAAATTATGAGATGAGTTTCTAAAAATGAATCTAGTGTGCTTAAATCAGAGTTTGCTTGCAAGGCTGATAGTGTACAGCCTAGTTTTCTGCTTCATTTTCTTTTACTTGGCTGCATTACTTTCCAGTCCAGAATTATTTTTGTTTATTATTACCATCCTTAGCTACCTAACTGTGCTACTAATGGATACAAATAATCCAGGCATCAGGCTCTTACAGACCCAGTTTAGTGTACAAATAATGGTTTGTTGCATAACTGCTGATTATGAGAGAAAGTAGTTGACATTATGGAAAATACGTGCTGAAATATTACTTACTGGGAAAAACACTGAATTCTGTAATCTTTTAAATTATGAAAATGTATTGTTTTTGTTCCATCAGACTGTTCGCGATGAGACATTTTGAGCTCAGTTTTTAAATGTGTACAAACATTTGGAACTGTAATTTCAAATTTTTGAGTGCATGTTAGCATGTGAAAGACATAGCTGGCTACTGAATTGCCTATTGAAGTGCGCGTGTATGGAGTTTGAACACTTAACATTAAGCATCTACATTAAGCATCTACATTTCCCTTGTGCCGGAAAGCCTTGAAAATGCTACTCTGGTCAGCCTAGTGCAGCATCAATTGAAATGCAGCGTAATTTTGAATGCAATGTAGAGCTTCCAATTGCTGCTTCGGAAAGTGTTGTGCTGAATCTGGAACACTTTGCATAATTTAATTAATTATGCCACTAAAAAATGATTTTCTCTCAATTTAATGCAAACAGCTTTTATGAGGGTGAACTGCAGCACCCAGGGATATCAGGTGTCCAGACTTTTAATCCTATTACAAAGACTTGACAACTACTGATGAAAACTGGAAAAACGTATGGCTCCAGCAGGCAACAAGTGAAGAGGAAGAAGGAAACAGATTTTTGATACTCTTTGATACCACTGTGTGCATTAAGACTAAATAAAATATAAAAATGATAGAACGTGTAGCTAGCACTTAGCACTTATTTGTGCAGACGATGAGTAGTGTCCATGGAATTAAACTTATTTTGCTTTGACATTAATGAAAATTACTGTTTCCTCTGAGAGGAAAATTGTTATACTTAACTAATGTAAGAAAAACACAGCAAATGGCCAGGACTACTTGTTTCTGTCTGTCCACTTAAAAGCATTTAGGAATGCAACAGCATGTAGTTTGAAAGTGGTTCCTAATATTATGGTTTGGATTCTGTCTATGACTCATTGTAAACAAATCTTGACAGACAATACCAAACTACAAGTATTAAGCAATCTGTCATTGACTAAATGCTAGCCTCAATGCTTTGCTATCTTAAGCTTGTATTCTCTATCCCAATTTATTATTGGCTTTGATATCATTCTGAAACAACAGACAACGTAGTTTGGAAGCAGAAAGGAGTACCAATTCTAAAAAGCTCTGATTTCTGAGCCACGTAATCAGTGCCATAACTGGCAATCTTTGACTAACCATGCAACATTCAGTGACCACATTAGGAAAGTTTACAGTGGAATTGACACCATCTCCATACTGAACATCAGTGTATAATATGAAATTAACTGTACTGCAGATAATCTTGATACTAAATAGGGAAAATATCACTGGGAATTCACCAGCTCTATGACATTGAAATGCAGAAATCTTCTGTGCCTATCATATTAACAAATATTCATATATTCATTAATGTGTTGTATGTATATAATATATACATATAATGTATTCTATATATATATTCTATATATACGGCACATATGTCAGCATCTTTAGATGGGAAAGTTAAGAAGAAAAAATGAAGGATTTGTAAAATGTTGTCCTGGTTAAGAATGCAATAACTTTAAGTGGAAATTCAAGAATTTTGCCCCAGGTGTGAAACATATTTTACCAACTGCACATACTTTGCCATTTATTATTAAGAACAGAAATAAAAGTCCAAAGAAGAGTTTTCAGTGGATGATGATTGGAGAGTTTGTAGCTACAAAAGCAAAACATTTTGGCCTAGATTCATCTTACTTAAGCTATATAAGTCTAATCCATCTGTAAAAGCTTTCTCTGCATTTACTGCAAAGATGTAGGCAAGCCCAGAGGGCATTCATTCCATTTGTCTCTTGTGGTCTTTCCCTCTCCATTTCATGTACTTGTAGGCATTACCTGGTCACCAGGCAGTACTGATCTCATCTGAATCACATGGTAGTCCTGCTTATGTTAAACTAACCAACCAACACACAGGGCTTACACTGGCTTCACGTTAGCCACAGCAAGACAGCAATGAGCATGAAATGGGAGTGGCATGGACGAGCAGGATGTACTCTGATGCAGCATCTACCAGAAAGAAACTTCCTGAACTTTTTCTTAACGGGTGCAGAAATTTAGATTGGACTTCTTTGTGCCCGATATTTGACATTATGTAGTTAGATTTTTGGTGGTTGTTTTGTAATGAAGCCCTAAGCATCATAAAAACACTTTATCATTTTATGCACTCAAAGATGGGTTGAATGACCCTCTGGAGCTACCTGTCTTCTTCAGTTAAATACATATTGGTATCAACACCTATGTTTTGTCTTAAATTAATTGAGATGAACTCACTTTTTGTGTTTAACTCTTATTTCTATTGTCAGACTTTTTACTGAATGAACATTTCATTAAATTAAATGCATATGTCACAGTGACAATACTCAAAAAACATGAGAAATTAGAAGAATTTTTTTTGTTCCTGCTGCTATTAAGGTCTTTTATTTATGTACGTATTTGATGGCTCTCAGAATATGAGAAAATATGTTCACTCACTTATCAAAGTTGATAAGATTCGAGTCAGATTAACCAGAGTGGCTACGTACACTGCATAAAGGTGGTGACAATTTCTTGTAAAATAATAAAAATATCTAGTATAATTGATTCTTTTCATTGTTTCATGAAATTGCTTTGTTTGATTTTGGGAGAGTTTGGACTGAATTTTCATTACCTACTTCTGAACAATTTACACTGGGATTGAGACAGTATTGAGCTAATGAGTTAGGATTTATATTGAGCCTTAACTATCTTCATGAAGTAACAAGGGAAAGAAAATCACGGCAATAATGGAGTGTTTTTTTCATTATAAACTGTGTTGTACAGCTTTTACAATCAGGTTTTTAATAGATGTAGAGAAATTAAATTGGAATTCTACCAACTTCTGTGCTTTTGTCATCCCATAAAAATGATGTAAAAAAAAAAGTCAAGACTAATGTGCTAATCCCTTTTCTACCAAAGTGAGGAGGAGGTAGTATTAGTTTTGTTCTTTTTCAGGCCCTGTTTATTGGGTAGTAAGATGTATGCAGAAAAACATTCAGAAATACGTACTTCACTGTAATCCCTAATGCTAAATTTAGACTAAATCGGTTTTGACTTATCAAGACTTACCAGTTCTCATGAAAGTAGTAGCAAGTTTCAATAAGGAAGATGACATTGCATGCCATAGGAAAAAGGGATAGATCATATATTCTTGATGTGTATTAATACTGCTGAGAATGCATGCAAGTAGGGATGTTAATATATTCAAACATTGTTTATTGATTGTATATGATAAACCTTGCAAACTCATACAATGATTATATGGATTACTTTGGGTGTGTAGACATGCTCAAACTCTACATTACACCTTTGTATGCACAATGAATAATATGTTTTCGGAACAAATCTAAAAATTAATGTTTTTAAGTGAATTTTTATTTTCCTTTAATTGTATTCTTCCATTTAATCCTGTGGGTATTTTTTATCAGGGAATCTGCAATAATGAAAAGGAATATTTCACAAATATATGAACTCATCTCAATCCTAATTTTTCCACATTCCATTCCACTAGCAAAGGACTTCAGGAATCATTAAATAATTCCATATATTTTAATTAATCATATGAAACAAAAATTGAATATTCAACACAAAAATGTACACCAGGCATGTATGAATGATTTCAGTAAATGAATTCTTTTAGTTAATTTCTACACTGTTTGTTCATTCATGAATACAAGAAGAAATATTAATGTAGTTTGAATTTGTATTGACACAATAGGCAAAATTGTTTTAGACATAATGAATGCATATAAAACAAATTCCACAAATAGTTTTTTTTCCACTTGCTATCAATGGCAAAAGTATATGTAAAAATATTAATACATCAAACACAAACTTCATATGAAGGAGCACAGCTCTAATACATTTAGGTTTGTGCTCTGGCTGGACTTGAAAATCTGTCCTTACATCTTCTTTAGTAGGTGGAAAAATAAACAAACGACAAAACCTCAAAAAAGTCTTTCCCCCATCCCACTTATTCAAAAAATAAAATAAAAATTATTCCTTTCAAGAAAAGTTAAATTACTGGCCTTCCTTTAATATTCAAACATCTAAAATTTGGGGTCCTCCTTCATCCAAATAATATATATTCATTCCCCACAGGCAGCAGTGATGGTTCTTGGGATAAAGAAAAACTTCAGTCTCCCCCCACCCAAGGATCACAGGCCTCTATTAACCACCCCAACTTGCCTGGACAACATAATGTTCCAGTTAGCCATCCTCTCAACCCTCTTCAACAGAACCACCTTCTGCCAAATGGTACGGGTTGACGTCTTTCAGCACTAATATCAGCAGTTTTCCAATACTTGTCTTTATTTTGTGTTTACATAAATAGGCTATCAAAAATCAAAGATGTGGGGAATGTTAGAATACTTCCTTCAAAGTAACCACCAGGAGAAGTGGAGATGAGAAAGAACAAATATGTATGCAATACTTTAATTGATAACCTGTGTATAAGTGGCATAGTAATGCATTGCTAAGGCACCTTGCAGAATATATTAGAAAACCTAATAAACTGCTGTTGTTTATCAGTGATACTGTACAACATTACATTGATATGAACAAATTAAGAGGTATAATAGCCTCTCCTTGTGTCTAAAAACCCTCCATTGTTGCTTGTGATTTACACATGTATAACTCAGAGAAGAACTGACACATTGCTGCTTTGTCCTGAAATGTTAACCATCCATTACTCTTGTCCATCAGGAGGAAAAAATTAAAAATGCAAAAATAAATAAACCTCTTTCCTTCTTTTCTTTCTTTCCCTCCAGGATTGGAGCTTCCGTTTATGATGATGCCCCACCCATTAATTCCTGTGAGCCTACCTCCAGCGTCTGTCACGATGGCAATGAGCCAGATGAATCACCTTAGTACCATTGCCAACATGGCAGCAGCAGCACAAGTGCAGAGTCCTCCATCCAGAGTTGAGACATCTGTTATTAAGGTAATGATATTAAAATAGAGGTAAGAATGTTGCACATTCACATCTTTTACAAAGATGGGTAGGTGTTAGAAGTTTTAAGGTAAGTCATGAAGTCAGTATATATGGGAAAAACAGTTTTTGTAGGTCTGAGGAGCAGGCTGCTGGTGTCCAGTTTTACCTTCTTGGTTCTCACATCTCATAATCAATATTAAAACAGTGCTCAACTTGAGGCAGCTTTCATACAGAATACACCGCTTTCTGATTTCTTGTGTTTAACAGTCTCTAATTTAATAGCACGTTCCTCAACATGTCAAGTTAAAAAATCCTTCATTGTTAAATTGGAACAGATCAAGACAGTCTGTCTATTCTTTCAACTTGTAGTTCTAAGCATTTCAACAGATACTCGAAGCTGAAAGGCTTGATACTTTGCGTCTAAATTGCCAAATGCTGTAACAGAATGCAATAAAGTTGTGCAGAACAGACCCAATAATCTCCCGACCAGAACAGTAGTAGTACTGTAGAGAAATCTCAGCCTGAAACTTCCTACCCATGCTAAGTTTTATTGCCTCCAAGAGCAGCAGCCGCCAGCCCAGATTAATTTGGTTGTGGAGCTATTTAGCAGTTTTTTTCTCTTTCTGACTGAGGATGGTCTGTATTCATTATACAAGCATTTCTCCCTTACCACTACATATTTATGATGTGATTCCACATTTTTTTCAGATATCTACATTTTATATCTTTATCCTTCTTTAGTTGTAATAAATGAGTTTTAAAACATACACAAACTTTTGTGTACGAACTTCCATATGTTAGAAGAAGACATGGTGGCAAGGTTATTTGATACTTTACGGCTATGAAATCTATCCTTTACTGCAATTCCTTTGACAAGAATTGAATAAATGTAAAATCTTTAGACCTTCAAATTAGGAATTACAAAACTTTTGAAGTTCCAGATGATTTAAACAGAGTGAAAAAAAAGTCAGCTCTTTGAGACATTCAACATGCTTGTACTCCTCTCCTCTTTCTGAGTAACTGAACAAGCTCAGATTCAAAAAGAACCATTCAGTCAAAAGTGTTGTGATTAGCCTAGAAAAATACGGTTCAATGACCTAATTTAGGTACCTGCACTTTCAAATGTAAAATCTCCATTGGAGGCCTACTGTGGCACCACTGTTACATCTTTGATGATACAGAGTGTTCAGACATTGCTTTTAGAAGAATTGTTTGTTGAGGTGCTATGTCAGTTCTATCCCTAATGTCTGTCTTAGTCTTAATGTGGATATTTGTATGCTCTGCTGAAAATTCAGTGTTTGATTGTATGGTGGTTTCTGCACCTTTGTTCTTCTGTTTTCACTTGAGCTGTCTTTAGTAAGTGCAATTTTGCTGATGATACAAAGCTGGGAGGAATGGCTGACACATCTGAAGGTTGTGCTGCCATTCAGTGAAACCTGAACGGACTAGAGAGCTGGGCAGAGAGGAACCAGATGAGGTTTAAGTGTAGAGTCTTGCACCTGGAGAGGAATAACTACATGGGCCTGCTGGAGAGGAGCTCTGCAGAGAGGAAGCTGGGGGTCCTGGAGGACAGCAGGTTGGCCATGAGCCATCACTTTGCCCAGGTGGTCAAGAAGGCCAGTGGCATGCTGGGGTGCTTTAAAAAGGGTGTGGCCAGCAGGTCAGGGGAGGTGATCCTCTATTCTGCCCTGGTTGGGCCTCACCTGGAGTACTGTATCCAGCTGTGGGCTCCCCAGTACAAAAAAGACAGGGATGTCCTAGAAGGAGTCCAGCAGAGGGCCACAAAGATGATAAAGGGCCTGGAGCACCTCTCTTATGAGGAAAGGCTGAGAGACCTGGGCCTGTTCAGCTTTGAGAAAAGAAGGCTGAGTGGGGATCTGATCAATGCCCATAGATATCTAATGTGTGGGAGGCAAAGGGACGAGGCTGGACTCTCTTCAGTGGTGCATGGCAATAGGACAAGGGGAAACGGACACAAACACATTCCACACAAATGTGCATAAGAACTTCTTCACAGTAAGGGTGACAGAGCACTAGAACAGGCTGCCCAGAGAAGTTGTGGAGCCTGCTTCTCTGGAGGTGTTTAAGACCCACCTGGACATGTACCTGTGCAACCTTGTCTAGGGATCCTGCTTTGTTAGGGAGCTTGGACTAGATGATCTCTAGAGTTCCATTCCAGCCCTTACAATTCTGTGATTCTGTGAAGAGTTGCACAATACTAAAGTTGTTCTTTGGAACATAAGTGGTGCTATATTTCATTCTAAATTTATTTTCTTAATGGGAACAGTGACCGCTGGTATTAGAGAGGTATATAAAAATGAAGATTGGGATGGAGCACATGCAGAACTACATTTGAGAAGTATGAATTACTAAGGAAACAAAAGTTTGTTTTCACTATTTACTAATATTTCCATTCTTTTCATCATCTGCAAGTATTTTATTTCCGATGTAAGAGATCAAAATTTGATTTTTCACTAGTATTTGTAACTTTCTGCTTAAAAATTTTGTAAAGCATGTGCATTTGTAGTACAATGTAGCTCCTGGGTTATATAAAAAAGATTTACTTTTTGGGAAGCAGGTCATGGGAACTGGGCCTGCTGTGTTCTCAGATTTGACCCCATTATGGCAGTATCTCTGGATCCTGGGGGACTTAACTGAGACCTACTCCTGGTTCATCAGATCTACAGCTGTTTAATAGGTTCAAAAGTATTGGACTCTGAAAGAGAGACTATCATCATGTAATTATGTGTATTATTTTAACCACAAACAGCACTGTACCAGTTTTTTTTTCCTTATCCCAAAGTTCCTTAAAGTCTTTGAAGTTCATTCCTGTAGCTCATCTAGTTAGAAAGATAGTTTCTAACCTAGGTGAAGGTTTTGAAAGTAACTAGCAATTTTGATTTTGAAACATTTTAGCAGCGTTTTGTAACTGGAAAATCATCATTTTTTTCCAAAAATGTTGCTTATTTAGGCATATTTTTGTATTAATAATTGACACTATTTATCTCTTCTTTATCTGCTCATGTAATTTTGAAAACTCAACCATCTTTTATTTATGCTAGTAAAATCTTCACCATAGAAGCCAACTTTTTTGCAGCTCCTGGCATAACATCTTGTGCTTTATTTAGCAAACCAGGTTTCATGTTCCCACCTGATTTATACATAACCATAAATTAGAAAGTTGTGGATTTACAACAAAGTGTTCTTGACCAAATTAACATTTGTTCTATTTGTGTATGCTCACTTAGGAATGAAATGCATATTTTTCAAAGTTTGTACATCTAATTTCACTATTTTTGGATATTTACATAAAACCTGATGAAGTCGCTATCAAAGCATCACTATATCTTCTTCAATCACAACCTGTAACATATTTGTCCACAATACATTTATACTAAATGTAGATACGTAAATAAAAGAGTGATAATCTGCCATCCAGAACTCACGTCTAAGTGTAAAATCTTCCTGCATATAATCATTTTAGTAATTCTGTGAGTGCCTAAGATCTGATACACGTTCCTACTCTTCAGCACCTTTGTGAAACACCATATGTCCACATTTATATCCTCTGCTTTTGCTTAGGAGAGATGAATATGATCATGTGGACAGAGACAACAGCCAAGTAACTATGATCTTATCTTTTAATAGTGAACAGGATTGAAAGAGAAATGTGATCAACATGAAAGCATGAGGTCACCATTTGGGGAATTTTATTCCCATGAGCATGGATTTAATGTCATTGGTAATTTACCTACCCCTCACTAGGAACAGTCAGAGGCGATGAGCTTAGTGCTTGTTAAATTATATGCACTGAGTGAGTAGATGAAAATCAAACTCTGATCAGCATACTTTCTGAAACTTGTGCTGGCAATGAATAATAACTTATACTGCAACTAAAATAAATATTGTAGAGAATAGTTGTAAGTGAGAAGAACAAAGCTGTTTTTTCTTTATTTTTATAAGAACGGATAAATAGTGAATTTGCTCTCTTTCATAAAAGTGTTTGTTATTAGAGGCATATCTTCATTTCTTCTGCTGCTAATTTTTTAGACTTTTTGTTTTTGTTTTCATTATCTTCTAGATCAATCTTTTAACCCTTATTTTACTTAAATATTTTTCTTCAGTGAAAATTTTTCCACAAGCTGATTTTAAAAGACCGTGAATCATGATATTAGAGTTCATCATTATAACCTGAAATGTCAGTGTATGTAGATCACTCTGAAAGTAATGCCTCCTATTTTTTTTCCATGGAAACTACAACAGATTCAAAGAACATAATAATACTATTTGATAGACCAAATTTTCAGCTACTTATGTTTTCAACACAGTCACCACCATTAGCTGTGCTTTTTCACCAGTGATGAACAAGAACCTACACACTACACACGTAAAATCTGCACCAATTGAAGTGACTCATTGTCATTGTCGTCACTGCTGAAACGTACCACCCCCCACCTCACTGTGCTCACATCCACTATTTGGTCTGCATAAACATTCAGCAAGGTTCAATGAATGTCAGTGGGTGCCATCTTTTCCACGTGGAGGAGTTCAGTGATGCATCTTTGCTCCATATGTGCTTCCATGTCAGACGCCATTTTGGCAGACTGTCCCTCTGCTGCCATCTGTCACATGGCAACAAAATGTAATGGAATATTGGTGGGAAAGTTCAGCCTCTACTGACGTACCACCAACATCTGCCTCTGACATCGTGGGCCAATGTCATTAAATAAGAGGGAATTATTTTTGGAACATCCCTTGTAGATTCAAAACTACAGTAGAAGATGTATATAAGCCTAAACTCTGAAAGTTAGGTTACCTAAGATAAATTTCTACTCTGAAAAATAATAATCCAAAGTAACTTTATCTAATTAAGTAACTGAGAAAAAAGTTAAGTCTTTGTGTCTCTAGCTTATAAATCTGCTGGTTCACTGAATGGAAGAACTGACTCTTCGAACAATGCCACAACAGATGACTTGCAGGTCTTTCCTTCCAATTCACTGAGTTCAGAGTTAGTGTTGTTATCTTTAAATTCATAAAGCTTCAAATATCTTTCTATTACTGGGTTATATTCTTTTCTTCATAATAAGAAGGTGGAATAAAGCTAAGATTATGTTTTAGCCAAATGTTTTATTCTGCTATGTTCAGAAGAAGAGAGACAAAGACAGAATGAAAAGTGAAGCCTTAGATAGCAACACTTTTGATTTGGAAGTTAGCACTGATAAAATCTTCAAAATTATATTTTGGAAGAGTATTGTGCCCTTTCAAACATGAGGCAAACACTAGATGTCTTTTTGGAATGGAATCTTTAGATACGAGTTGGATGAATAAGAGGAGGGCAACAAGAAGCAGGGATAGCAGATTCTGACAGCACTGGATAGCAGTAAGTGTGACAGCTGTGACCTGGGGATGCTTGAGACGTGAGGTGGCTTTCATAACTTGGCCATGGTTTCAAAGGTTCCACTTGTTAGCAGTTTTTTGCAACAGTTTTTTCATTCAGCAGAAAGATATATGAAAATATAAAGGTCATGCCTCATATTAATAGCAATTTGAGATAATTCTACTTTGTAATAGTTAAAACAGAGCAGCCAGAATCAAAAGTTGCATTTTAGCAGTCTAACTTATGGAAGAAAGTAAGAATGAAGTGAGAAATGAAAAAGTAGCTGCAGCTGAAAAAGTGACCAGCAACACAGCAGCTCTCCTCTGCATACTAAATAAATGAAAATAACTTTCAATGTATATCACAGCACTGGTTGCTTTACACCTGTTTATGAGGTTGTATCTTCTTTTCATCCAAAACCAGACATTGACTATTGAATTATTTAACCAAGATAGCACCTGACAGATCTGTTTTAAAATCTCTTGAAGCTATGAAGATGATCAAAGGTCTGATGCACCTGTGCAGACAGGTTGAGGGAGTTGGGCTCATTCAGCCTAGAGAAGAGACAACTTTGAGGAGACCTCACTGTGGCCTTCCAGAACTTGAGGGGAGCTCAGAAGCAGGAGGGAGGCCGACTCTTTATATGGTCTCACAGTGACAGGACAAGGGGGAATGGCTTTAAACTAAAAGAGAGGAAAGAGGGAAGATCTAGGTTAGATGTTAGGAAGAGATTTTTTACTCAGAAGTCAGTGAGGCACTGGCACAGTCTGCCCAGAGAATCCATGCATGCCCCATTCCTGGAGGTGCTCAAGGCCAGATTGTATGGGGCTTTAGGCAGTCTGATCTGATGGATGGCAACACTGCCCATGGCAAAGGAGTTGGAACGACATGATCTTCAAGATTCCTTCCAATGTAACCCATTCTATGATAAGATTCTATGAAATTTGATTTCATATTAAAAAAAAAAAAAAAAAGTAGAAGTAAATACTTCACCAGTAGTAGTAATGTAAACATAGTAAATACTCTAGAATAAATCTTCTAATTTTTATTAGCTCCTGAAACATCCAGCTTTAGATGTATTGACTGGGAAAACAAATATAAAAACTACAATATAACTAAAAACATTTAAGTATATTATAAAATGATACTATTTCATTTGTGGTCTTCATGACCACGGAGAATAGGATACCTTATAATTGTACTTATGAACTTCTGCATAACAGAGAGAATCTCCAAACTAGTCAGGATCACTTTCTTTTACTATTTTGAGTTAATATACGTATGTATATGAACACATCTATGCACATTTTGTTCATTTAGTGTAAGAAAATCTTAGGTCAAAGTGTAGCTGAACTCATTTATTATGGCTTAATCAGCTTTATATTGGAGGACAGGGTCTCATTTTAATTATTCTATCTGTGTAATCAATTATTTATTTGAGTTTTAAATACAGATTGCTTTATTCTGAACTTAGAGAATGGTTTCTGTCAGGTTCTGACTGGGAATAATGTCTTTTTTTTGGAGTAAAATGAGATTATTTTACTTGCTTAAACAAATATATTTCTAGCACCCAGTTTGAAGCTAAAAACATCCATATGCTCATGTGAATAGGTAGCTGCAGATAGCAAATGATATAGGGAAGGTAGTAATTTATTTTTTTTTTTGTTAAGCAATTTGCATATGTGTAACAGGGAGCTATGTATGTGATGGAAGATTAATGTGATGCAAAATGGCCATGAGGTACAATGAATGGGATTCATTTTGCTGTCTTCTACGACACAACTTATTGGACCTGTTTTAGATTGCTACTTTAGAGTGAGGTGAATTGTACCTTGAAGGTGTAAATGTATGAGTAAAAAATGAGCCCAGGGTGACTAGTTCAGAAGTAGACATTTGTACTGTAGACAACTGCATTTAGTCAGATGAATCTCATTCTTGGTGTTTGGCTGGATGTACAGTTTGAATTGAATATGAGGAATGAATTCCTACTGCTGCTTCCTGAACTTGAATGGTTGCTTTACAGATAAGAGTAGATGTTTAAAAAAAAGAGGAAAAAAAAGAAGGAAAATTCTGTCCGAGTTGCCAATGCAAAAGAGATACGTAATTCAGTTTGAAGAGGCTTTTTGCATTATGCTATGTTTGCATATGAGTGCTGAATGCCGTAGAAGAATACTTGGAGTTTTTAATCCAAAATATGTATTTTCCAAGGCATAATATAATTTGCAAATTCAGTTGAAAAAATACACTCAAAAATGAAGAAGGTACATCCACATAATAAATAAATAAATAGTCAGTAGTGTCCTAATCCTGTGAAACTTAGTGCCTGACTAGATCACTATACTTTATGCTAGATTTCAAAGAATTTGGTTGAAGTACTATTAAACAATTTCTTGGGAGTCTTCTGTTTTTACTTCTTGACAGTTAACTTCTGCTAATGTTCCCTATAATCATATAGTAAACATATAGTCCTTTTTTCTATTAATTTCTTTCCATATTTTGTGTTGTCATTTATCAGTATTATGATGGGAATAATAATCAGTTAGGAGATAAGATCAGTGAAAAATTGTGGATTAAAAAGCAAAATGGAAATCAGATTATCTTAAATTAGTCCAAAAGACAAAGAAGTTCAGGATACGCAAAAATAGAAAGAAAATTCTAGTGCCAATTATGTTCTTTTCAGGAAATAAATTGAGTATTTTAAAAATTTGTATAATTAATGACAACAGAAAATATTTAAAGTCATGGTTTTTGACTGAGATTAGAAGTATGTTGGTAAGAAACAGATGAGAGACAGCATTTGCATCAGTGGAACATGAGCAAGATCTTTAACAAGCTGATGATGTTATTCAAGTAAGGAAATGGAAAATAAACATCTATAGCATTCAGTTTGTTAACATCAATTTTATTAGTGACTGTGGCAGTTAGGAAATATTTATTATCCCATCTCATTTTCAAATTTTTGTAATAAACACTGATTTGTAGTCTGAAACTCGGGAAAAGATGGAACTATAAAAGCAGAATATCCCCTTTTCAGGGAATACAAAAAATACCGAAGGAATTCATTTCTTTAACGAATACAGTGTCAAATAAGTATGTCATTTCACAAGAAAGCCATTCCTTGAATGCCTCTCACTTGAGTTCAAAATAGGTCAGTATGTAGCTGAAGAAGTCTTTGCTTTGGTCATTTTGAAGGAGATTATTATAATCATGCCAGAAAAAAAAGACTGGAACCCAGGTGCCTTCACAGAAAGTTCAGAGTGTTATCATCTGTTCTCATAAAGAGGGTGCTCTGTTTATTTTTTTGTTTGCTTGGTTTCTTTTTAATATTTTTAAAAGTTGAAAATTAACCTTGTATGAAACAATTTTTGTCATGTATCCATCCCACAGTAGGAAGTCACTGAAACTATTGAAAACTATGACACTGCAACTAAGCAGTTTTGTCTCCTGCACTTCAATGGCTTAAAGCATAAACATCCTTAAAAGAGTTTATTCATCACTGAAGAGCATCAAGACAGCTCAATAGTTTTAATAGTGATGTACATCTTCAGAAATTCTTAGTTGCATGTCTACTACTCAGTCCATGCCTAAAATGAAAGGAATCAGGCTCAAGAGATGAGTTGTACGGAGAAGCATACTAGAACACAAGAGAAAGCTGAGACTGGAAATACCTTTAGGTAGCTTTAGGAGAGGAATATGCAGAAGATTAAGGCTGTGCATGCAAAAGTGGTTGGTTTTTGGAAGTTTGTAGATTCAGATTTTGTCAGAATGATTCTGGAATGGGGATGGCAAAGAATAAAAGCATTTTTGAGGGATGATTGAGATGATGAGACGCTTGAATATACACTTCCTTTTCTATCTTCTTAAGAGCAGACAGATTAACCCCGTGGTTTCCAGAAGTGTATCATCTTGGGTAGTGTTGTAGTCACCAACAACTGAACACCATCAAGTTTACCTGATGGTAGGTTTTGAGAAAGACTTCTGATAATGATGCACTTTTCAAAAAATGAAAATCTGAATAGAAGAAAAGGACAAATATTATATTGGGAAGAAAGTATGGCTTTCTGAATGCCGTTACTGATATATTCAGATAAATCTTAATAAGAGGTTACTTAAAGGGAACTTATAGTATGGTCTTGGCATCTTGTAGTATGGGATCATGTGGTATGGTCTTTGAATCTACACAAAGAGCTTTTCAAAAATGTAGAGGAATGTTTTTAAGTACAGCAAGATATCTTTATTTTACTTGGAGAAAGTGAGATGGTATTAAGTTGTGGGTAACGTGGTATTTTTGAAAAAAAATGGAGTGGTTTCTAATTCTAGAGGTGACCGTTAAGATCTCTGCTAAAATCTCTGTTCTTTATATGTTAAAAAAAGCCCAGTGTCGCAAGAACAATTCTGCTAATTATAAAGGGGACTAATATTGAGGGTCTGTGACTTGTAGTGTCAGTGGAGTAAGAGTACTGGAAAGGACACTGCAGTCCTTATAGTGAATCTTTGTGTATGCTAGGATAATTTTTGAAAGTGTTAAATGTCAGATTCTGAAATACACTGAATTCATGATTTGTATCAGATTGTAAAGAACATTTAACTAAAGAACTCTCCAGATTTGTCCCTTAAGAGTGTGTTATGTGTTTGCTTAGTATGGCTTCCAGTTCTGATGCCTAATTGAAAGCCTTGTCTATTTGGAAAAGCTGGGTTACCATATCTTAAATTGCAACATATGTCCTAAGTTGCCACCACTTTTTCTCATGAGTACATGTAGAAACAAATAAGGAAGAAAAAAAATGAGGAAAAAAATGTGGCTAGTTGGGGTTATGTTTTGCATGTCATAAATAATTCTGCATATCTTGTTTTCTAGTAAATATTGTCCATTGTGTTTTGGAAGCTGTTCAGCTCATCAGCCAGTATGTGCAAGCATAATGCTTTTGGTATTTTGCTGCCACTCCAGAAGATTACAGATCTTTTGTAGATCATGTGAGCCTGGCTTGGACATCTCAGAATCTTTTAATGTTTGAAACAGAACTCAGTGTCTGCATGTGTGTGCTTGAACTGAGCCATGATATTTGGTTTTGTATGAGGCTACACTGACTTCATTGTCTGTACCTCATTTGATTGAGACACCCCTTCATTCAAAGTATAGGTGTCTCTGAAGTTTCATATCTATTTAACATGTCAAAAGTGCATTTCAATATCAGAATGCAGATGTGTCTATTTCAGGCCGAACACTGGACTGTTTTCTTCTTATATGTAGATTTTAGCAAAATATATGAAATAAAATCATACAGCTCTCTGGTGTCTCGTGCAGACTTACTTATACAAAACTGACATTTTGCAGAAGTTACAGAAGAGTTCTGATCATCTGAGTTATTTAGCGAACACTTTTCCTTTTTTGAGGAACTTTAAAATGAAGCCATTGTAAATGTAAAGTTAATATTTTACCACAGATAGAATCCTTATTTTATACACAAAATCTGTAGTAAGGGAGAATTCTTATATTGATATTTCAACACCATTAGTTTATCACTCTGACTTTTTAGAGCTACAGAGTATTTCAATATCTTATTAGCGGAATTTCCATTTCTTATTGCAGCTAGTTTTGATAAAGATGAAAAATTGGTATAGACTGTGTTATTGATTGTGGAATTATGAAGCAAGGATATAAAAATGAGTTAAGTTATTCAATTAATGCATTCTGCATAGTTTAATCCCATTTTTTTCTTGGAGTTAAAGGGCCTTTTACAAATGAATTGATAAAGCCAGTGTATTTAGTTTTCTCATAGAGTTTGCCTGCTATGTCATATTATATGTGAATAAAACTCATTATCTGTTTTGTTTGCACAATAATTATATTTTGTTGTCCTGTAAATTCCTTTTGCTCTCTCCATCTCATAATGCGTGCTGTAAAAGCACACATAAATAAATAGGATAAACAAATTAAGCTGTTTAAATAAATTAATTTACTCTGCAGCTCTGTATTCAAATCTTACATGCTCACTGGATTTCATTTTAATGAAACCCTTCTAAGAACAATGCATTGTAAGCCAAATAGTGAAATTATATATTAAATTAATGATTAAATATACTGTGTTCCAATTTATACCAAATCTGTACGCTGTGCATACTTAAATCCTCCTAAATCTAAAGAAATAAATCTTCTACATTTGGAAAGCATCTGTGTTATAATCCTCCTCTTGAATACCCAGTTCATGGATATATAAACACAATCAAAGTCAAAATAAGCCTAGAGCTATGATGCAGTTAAACTCTCCTCATCAATGTTTTTTTACTTAAAAAGCCGAGGCTATTAACTACTTAAACATTTTGAAGCACCGTTCTGAAAGGTCTTCTCCCACTCCATTAATAGGCCCATTGAATCCCTTTGCAAATTTAACAGACATTTATTGTAAAGGAACAAATCTATTGATTACTGTAAATAGTTGTGCTGCTAAGTGTCATAGGAATGCATTCAACAGAATTAATATTCATCTTACTACTGTGCTTGAAGAATAATTACTGTTGCAGAATCAATGTACAGTGTGAGAAGCATGATGCTCTTTTCACAAAAACACTTCAAAGATGTTTGTAACTGGAAGTTTTAATACATGTTACTAAACATACAAAGTGCATTATTTTGTTACTGAAAGATTTTAGTGAGTTGAATGTATACTCTTTTTTCTGCATTTGTGTCATTAGAAGTCAGAATTGCTACTTAAAAATTATCTGTTTTTATAATTACTTGACCAAACCAACCTAACTCACACATATTTTATCAAACTGCAGGGAAAGATAGAGATTTTTCTGGAAAGGGCTGTTCTGCGCTGTTGTTCATTATTTCGTTCAAAGTTCTGTGTAAATATTGGATAAAGCACTCTGGTGCATGTTGACAGTTTTCACATAGCAAAAAGTGCAGTCCGAGCCATCACAGTCTTCATGCTGCGACTTTCAAAATCAAAGGACATATTGAAGTGCATTGTAGCTCCTCCCAGCTATCATGACATGCTTTCCTGTGGATAGAAGAATGCTGGTGGGCGTTTTTCCCACATTTTGAAGAATTGATAAGGCCAAAGGTGCAAAGCACTCTTAGAATAAGTATGGTTCCTTCCCGGTTTGTGTTCCATCGCTTGGAAGACACTCAGACTCCGGTCTAGTTTTCTTTATGATCCATAGCGGTTCTTTAAAATCTCTTTTCTCAAAAACTCCTTTGATACTAAGTTGGAGAATAAAATTAATCGTGAGTTAAAACAGCAGTGTCTGGTCTTTATTTATTTAGTAAAGTACATCATTTCACATCCCGTAAGGCTAATGTCCGTAGGCTAGTAAACAAAGTGTATATTTCCAATTCAGCAGCACGCTGATTTAAGTGACTAAAATAAAATCCAAAAGCAAAGCAAAACCTTTATTTTTATAAGTAGTCCAGAAGGCAATTTAAAATCCTGACAGGATGAGCAGCTCTCACATTGCATACTAACACGAATTTAGAGTCCTAAAACTGTAAAGTTTCCTTTGAGAATACTCTGCAAATCCTGGACACCTCAATGGAAGAAAAAAATAGGTTTTGATTTAAGAGGGGTATACAGTTTAGGGAAATGATCCTTGGAAGCCAAGTTTTAACATGCCTTTTTTTAAAACTTATTTTTCATGGGGTATAGGAACGTGTTCCAGACAGCCCTTCTCCTGCTCCTTCTCTTGAAGAGGGCCGAAGACCTGGCAGCCACCCATCCTCTCATCGAAGCAGCAGTGTGTCCAGCTCTCCTGCACGGACTGAGAGCTCTTCAGACAGAATCCGTAGGTCACATTATTCTCCTTGTTACCACTTTAAATTTGATTAGGTGCAGCTGGTTTTTCTAATCAAAATGCCCTCATCTTAAATAGATCTCACAGGTATCATGTTCAGAAGTTCAGCTGCAATAACTAATTTCCAACGTCATGTTCTCCAGTTTGCAGTATCATAATACCTGATGCTACATTACCAGGTACTGATATAAACTGCCATCATGTCATATTAAACATAAAGATACAAGATATGAATTACAGCCAGGAACCAATTTGCCAGATTAGTTTTTAGAACTGAACATACAGTTGTAAGCCTTTTTTATTTAAAGTTTTATTTAATTTGGCTACTCTAGTTTGATTTCTGAATTGAATTTGGCTTCATAAGCAGCATTTTATATCATAGAATTACTTGGGAAAAAAAAAAGGAAGTGTAAATCAATTAAAAATATATATACTTTATAAATTCTTAAAATGTAAAATCTTGTAATTGTGAGAATTGACACAAAGAGTGTTATTACCTAATAGTTCACGAGGCATGGAGAGAAATTAAACCATAATGTCACAGAGTAATACCATTTTTATCAAGGCCCTGTGTAGGGGATGTAAATTATGTGACAGAAACAGTGGGCTCTATACTATTCCTTTAGTATAGAGGTTAGAATCTGAGGTTTAAAATGCCTATTATTTTAGGATATTAAATTTATATTGAACTTATCTTTTATTATTGCTCAACTGCAGATTTTTATGCTTTTAAGGCATCTTTCCACAGTGGAATTTTTCAGCAGGTAGAACTGGAGGATTTAGCATATAAAATGAAGGCTACGAAATAGCTATGAAGTACATAGACATATGGATTAGATGCAAACATGAGTTTTCTACTCTGTTTCCGTTCAAACTCTGCAGATTCAGGAAGCTAGTTCTTCACTGACTTTCAGATGAAAGATCTGTCATTACTATGTGATGAAAAATGAGTTACCAAAAAAATAAATGAGGCCTGACCATGACAAGCTGAGAATTCTGTTTTCTTATCACATGGATAATTGAGAGTGTAGATTAGACTAGTATCCTATATACTGTGATCTGTTTTCCTGTTTTTTTTTATGAATTTGTAAGTAAAATACTCAAAAAAAAAATTTCTTTTGAGTTATATATTTACTACAACTAATAAATGCCTTTTTAATAAAAAAAAGTAAACAGAAAGATTGCTGTTGTTTTCGCTAAGGAATTACTTTTTTTTTTTTTTTTTTTTAAGAAGTGGCTTTCTCCTTTAGTTTTATCTGCTTACCTATCAGCAGACAAGAGTGGAAGCTCTGCCCGTTGTTTTTCCCAATAGTGATCATAACAAAGTTCCTTAAATACTGGATCACTTCAGTAACTTACTTAAAGAAACAATCCTTTTCTCTCATATCTGACGTGTTGTCATCACAGCTGATTCTTAAGTATGTCTGCTTTTGTGGTACCAGCAAGAATAAGATGATTACTACAGAAATATAAGTTACCTATGAAAAAAAGGCTGTATTGAAAATGGACTAAGCCCGTTGCAAATGCAATTTTTAGGGATAATTTAGTGATATAGTATACCTTCTGGGAGTTTCAGGGTTTGTGAGACTCCTGGAGCAGCTTTTGTAGATTTCTAGCTATCTGATTTGCAAATCTGATGTTGCACAGTACATTTCTAAAAAACAGTAATTTCTTACCTGGAAGAACACAATGCTTAGTTTAGATAATAAGTAGAATAACTTTTGTACAGCTGACTATGCCCTATGCAATAAATGTCTTCCCTAGAACCTTCTGTTCTTTTCCAGATTGTTTCTATTGGGATTTCAGTTCTTGTTAAACAAACAAGAAAGTATCCAACTGAGTCCAGAAATACTGAATTCTTCTTTCTAAAATGAACTGATTTTAGAAAGGTATAACAGGAAGAAACTGGCTCACTGTCTCTATGCTGATTGTGCTAATTAAGTAACCTTATGATTACTAGATTTTTTTGTATAATTAAGAGGAAAAGTAAAATAATTAGAAATAAATATTCTTAATGTAATAATTGATTTTATTTCTGTGTGTGTTTTGTCTAGCAGCTGTCCATCAGAATGGGCTATCTATGAACCAAATGCTGATGGGTTTGTCACCTAATGTCCTTCCTGGGCCTAAAGAAGGTGATCTGGCTGGTCATGACATGGGACATGAGTCAAAAAGAATACACATTGAGAAAGGTAATATGAATATTAGGACTTTACTATTTCACTGTATTTTTTTTTTTTTTCAGTAGCCAAGTAATAATTGTGATTTATTTTATACTGTGCTTATTGTTGATGTTTTGGAAATTTAGTTATAGCAAAATGATAGCTTTTTGGTTGCTTTATTTTGTGGTCCTTGACATTAATGAACAATATTTATATGAGGTGGGAATTTCACAGATATTACAAAGAGGGATGAGTGAAAAACAGTTTTATAGTACTGTTGTGTCTCTGGCCCTTGTACAATACTGTTTAGGTATTAAGTTTCTGTCTCCATCCAGTTGACTTTAATGACCTACTTCCCAAAGGAACTGAGCACCGTGAAAATTAGTCCATGTGTGCAAAAAGAAAAAAGGCTAATACCAAGTCATTAAATTAGGGAATTGCATAAAATGAGGCTGGTACACATTATATAATGGGATTTAAATTTAATTGAGTATATGACCAAAGTGTTTGATCTAGGTGAATAGTCCACATGCACTTATACTGATTATGACACCATTTAATCTCTATTGGTATTCAAAGTTATGTTCCTGTACAGGGCTGTTACAGGAGGTTTTAGAGGAGTGGTTGAATTTTAAAAGGTATATTCCATGCATTATATTTACTAAATAGATATGAATTTTAAATATTATTAATGGACAAGAAACATTTTGTTGGATGTGAGAAATAAGAAAAATCAGTTGAAAATGTATTTTGGGGCTTATAAAAAAAAAAAAACCAAACCAAACACTTAATTGAGAACGATGAGAGAGAAAATAGAAAGTAAAACAGCCACATATTGAAACAGCTAGAGAAACTCTCTTCAGAGAGTATGTAAAATATTTTGTTGAAAATATGACATTTTGTGTCATATTTTACATTTTATCAGCTATAAGGTGATACTTTCTCTGCTTTGTGCTTGAACAGTGAAATACGAAAAAATTTAATATCTGGACACTTCTATTCTGGACAGGTGGCATATTTAATAGGATTACCCCCAAAAATTAATGGAAACATTTCTTTTATATAAACCATTTAGTTTGGTTCATTGAACACACAACCTGTTTTAGCTTACACTATGCCCTCACTCAGCCCCTACAAATTGTATCCCTGCTGTGAAATATGATGTGATCAAATAGGTTTGTTTTGAATTTCCATAAATGATTTTTTTCAGCTTTTGAAGTTACTCACTTAAGTATAATCAGACTGATAAATCTGGCAAAAAGAAGTACATAGTAAGAATTGCTACTGTTTTTTACATCATTCATTTTTTTAAAAAAAGGCTTTGTATAAACAAAGCAGTAATATTCCAAATATCCAGTTCACATTTTTTGCAAGATCTGTTCTCAGCAAAACTTCTGAGAATGCTGATAAAACGGGTTGTTTTTTTTTCCTTGTTTAGGACAAATCTTCTATTTTCTAGTTGTTTTTTTGTTTGTTTGTTTTTGGTGTTTTTTTTTTTTTTTTTTATTGTTTTGTTCTGTTTTTTCCCTTCTGTTCCAGCCTACCAAATTAATAGTAAGTATTTACGGGCTATCTAGATTGATAGGGTAAATTAAAATTTGTTTTCTGTCATGACTACATTTATCATGTCTCTTGTACCAATCCTGTAACTTTAATACTGATCTAATCTGTATTAAAACAAGTGATTTAGCTTATAGATATTTGTGGAGATAGTAATTATCTACTTCTGTCACTGTGAGCTTGCAATCCGATTTCCAAACTGTTGCTTACCACTGCAAATCAGTTAGAATGCAATCTTGTTAAAAAATACTAACAAACATAGGTAGGCGGTAGTGCTTTTAAAGTTGAAGACATCACCCTCATAGCCTGGATCAGAAGAAAAGGAAATCAGAGGAAAACAGATATTTTGAATAAATATCATGAGCATTTAAACATTATTTCATTTTCTTCTAAACATTTGTTGGCATGAATCTATCCGCTGCAACTACAAAATGGTTTTTATTGAGCCTGTGAGAGCCTGGGAAATCCTGCTTGGTAGAAGGGCACTGCCTTTTCTCTTCTTGTACCTTCTTCCATTACCCATTAAAACAAGATAGTCAAAATATCTGAAGTGTTCAGAGCTTAAGTAAAAATTATTTGCTGTCAACAGAGAAGTTAAAAAGGAGGGAAAAAAAATTATAACAGAGACAACTGATAAACATACCAGATTTTAAATGTTTTAGCGTAAGACAGATAGGCTACTCATCTTTCTCACCAGATCTACAAGTAGTGTAAAAAAGAGAGTGCTATACAGTTTTTAAAGATTATATGTATTTCTATTTAAAATTCAGCCAGATTTATTCCCAGTGGCGGGAATGAGTTTGTTTTCACTGGAGTGGTTTTAGATACTGTAAATTACCCTTGAAGTTTTCTTTCTTTTTAATTTGCTTTTAGACTTCAAAATATGTTCTTAGATTCTGGTGTGCCCAGCACTGAGTGACCTCAGCTTCCATTACAGACAGTTTTTCGCTATCCCACTGAGAATCAAGTTAGGTTCTTTGGGTATGACTCACTGCCAGTATGTCAATATTTGTTGCAGAAAATTAGGAATAGCTTCTGTTTTCAAAGACCATGTGTAAGTGGTGGGTACTGGGAATATCTTCCAGCTACTGATTCCAAATGCACAACTTGCCCATTTCTTAGCTTCATGGTGGGACAAAACTCAGCATAAACATATGAAGTTCCACTCACTTTCTGAGTTCCATGAGAAGAAAAGTTAGATTTGTTGAGTTGTGTTGTGTTTCATCAGGATTCCCAGTCAGAACTATGGAGGTACTCCAGGAGATGCCGCAGAGCACTTCTGCCTCACAATTTATATATGAGGCAGAAGTTACTACCTGTATATCTATAATAGTCAATTACTGTAGATTTCCAGTACTCTTTTTTCCTTATTAAAGGGCAACAGATTTTTGAAATTCACTGTAAGCAGGCTGTAGAATGTACACAATATTAGTTCAAGTACTTGACAGCCATCATCAAAACCAAGTATCTAATTTTGTAACCTATGATTTATTATAGGTTATAAAATAGTTAGAGCTAAAAAAGGACTTGTGAAGCATAAGGATCCATTCAATTTGTTACCTTAAAATTAAGAGACTGAATCTTTTCAGATACAGTAAAGTATCTATGAACGTAATAGTTTGCTCTGGATAGTCCCTAAATTTCTGCTGAGGTATATTGTATTACTTAGTTCTTAGGTAGTTTTTTGTTACTAGTACTAAGAGTGAAAGTGCAGAACTCCTGCTCAGATCGTATCTCAGGTCCTGCACATCTCCCCATATGAAATTGTGAAAAGAATAGCTTTCTAGGGGCTGAAATCTTGTTAACCTGTTTAGTGATTTTGTATATGAAATCTCAAAAAAGCTTGGAAAGGAGAAACTAGCAACAAACCTAAGCTTAAGATGACTTAAATCTGATCTTTCTCTTTCTCATTGGTCTGAAGTCTTTCAACAAAAGAGTTCAAAATAATCAGTCGCTTGGAAGTTATCTTCTCATGCCTGACCTCTTTAAGGTTGGAAGCACAGATCGTTATTCCTTGTGGACAGAAAAGAGAATTGAAGTTGTGACACATATTCTGGACAAATCTCTAATCACTGTGTGTTGTGTAAAAGAGGAAGTATATTTTAACATCATCTCTTTTCTCTTCCAACCCTAGACTCTTAGTGCATCTGAAAGTGCATCTGAAAGGTGGAATTTATAGCTTGGTCCATTTCACAGAGTTTCTCTCTTTGCTATGTTCAGATAGCTGCACTATATTTAATATTGGCTTAGGCAGACTACAGTTTCACTTGTTAACTTTAATAGATACCACTTTGAAGTACCTGGCTTGGATGCTGTTAAGGGGTGTTGGTGGCGGTGACTGCTTAAACCTTCCCAATAGATAATTGTCCAGCAATTCCTACCCTATGCAATATGTAAGGAATGTAAGCTCCATCCTCACTTCAGCCCAGGATACCAGTCTGGGGGACAAACACCTAAAAGTTACTTGATTTAACACCAAATTTAGATGCCTAAGTCTTTTATTGAATCTGGCCCTAGGGCATCAGATTAGAATTTTCTGTCTGCATCAATTTATATTTTTTTAGATTGACACCAACAGCAAATGAAGCCTGAATGTCATGCTTACATTTTAAATTGAATATGTTATTTGAGGTGTTATGGGAAGGACACTCTCTTGTTGGAAATGTGCATGCTGTTTTCTATAACAAAATATAAAATATTCACCACATTCATAAAAGAACCTAAATTCTTTCTTTTAGAAAAGCTTTTTACCTTTGATATAAAGGGAAATTTCTTAAGTAATTTTCAGGTAATCAATAGCAACCTCATCTTGACTACTGTGATAGCAGCAATTAAGGTGTAACTTTATTAAATCCACACATTAAAAAGTCTCAATGTTTGTTTCTGGTTTTATTTAATGTCCCTCCTTAGAGATGTGAACTATCTTAGATCACTGGCTACTATCTTATAAAACAAAATGTTCAAATTCCAAGCTATCCTTACTGTGAAACAGAAAATAATTTAAATATTTGAAAGTTGTAATTAGAATTGTATTTTACTGTTAGCAGTCAAGCATCAAAAAGGAACTAATGATAAGTATATCATCCTATATGTAGATATTCATTCTGTATTTTTGGCAATAAATTCTTATGTAGAGAGACTATACATCATGTATATATATATATATATCCACCTTGATAAATATAGAAACAAATATGGCTATATTTTTAGAAATATGAAAGACTCAGAGGAAATTGTAGCATCATCAAAGATTTTCTTCTGCCTGATCTGTCCTCAAGCAAAATCTGCAGAGAAATGCTGCAGAACTTTGCCTAAATTATGTTTCTGCTCATTGTTATGGTTTTATCTATTTCTCTGAAAAAACTTGTAACCTCATAGATAACATAGAGGTACAGTAACTGAAAGCCAGTATCACTGAAATAATCTTTGGACAGTGGCTGTTGGTGTGCCTCTTTGTTCAACCCAAAAGGCCAAAGAATATTTAAAGTACATTAAAAACTATTTAGAGTTAATGGAAAAATGAAATTGCAAGTTTTTTTTCTAAATTAGTTACTAGTAAAGAAGCCAGAAAACTTGTGTCTTTTCTTGCACAGAAAACTCATGCTAAAAATGTAAAACATAATTCAAAACAATGCATTTCCAAAAGAAGAAAAAAATACATGATGTATCTAGCTGCTCTAGAAATTAATTCTAAAGACCCTAAGAAACATACCATTGTTTTCTGAATTTAAAGGGCATATAGAATGATATATATATTCTTCCTAAAAATGGACAGGACTGAATGCCCTGGATTTAATGGAAGAAGTAATTTATCTCCTAGGCTTAAGTTGGGCTACTTAATACTTAGGTTACTGCTACAGAAAAGAGAACTTACAGCAAAGTTTTAAGAATGTCTTTCACTTACAGAAATGAAGTGCTGATAACCTGCCCTGCAGTTGGTTTTCTTTACTTTTTTCTTAAATGTTTCAAATGCTAAGTAACAAAAAAATCACTTTTGGAAAGCCTGAACTGACAATTGCAGCCTAGACATAGGGTTCCCTTGCAAATACTATGGGTAATTTTTATGTAAATTGACATTTTATCTTATGTGTTTTTTTTTATTTTATTTTATTTGACTTCATTGTGATGCCTCCTTCTTTTGCTAAAGTATCTCCACATAATTTTTATTTCATATTTCTGTTTTAAGAAGTAATATGGTTATTAGAGATTTTGTTAATATTGCATGTTAATAGAATGGTAGAATCATAGAATCACAAAGATCGGAAAAGACCTCCAAGATCATCCAGTCCAGCTATCCACCTACTGCCAATATTTCTTCACTAAACCATCCTTTAGCACAACATCTAAACATTTCTTGAATACTCCAGGGATGGTGAATCAACCACCTCCCTGGGCAGCCCATTACAACACCTGACCGAATGTATAGTAAATTCTCAAAGGTATTTTTTCCCTAGCTGCAGAAAGTTTGGGTTTTTCCACTGAGATGGACCAGTATTATCATAGTTCAAAGAGAAACAGGTTGATTTGTTCCCTCTTTTCAACTTTGTTTTGTTGAAAAAGCTTCTCCACTTTGAAGATGTATCTAATATCTTCATGATAGGTCTTTTTTTCATGCTGTCTAGGAAGCCAGTTTGTGAAAAATAATCACTGACTTTTTGCCTCTAAACTGGTCTGTCTTTGCATTTGAAAAGGTTCTTTGGGATCCCAATGGACAGAGTCAGCAAAAGTCTCATGTTAAGCTTGATTCTTCTTTTCCCAGTTCTGGTGCAGACTTGCTTAGATTTGATTTTAGAAATTGGTAATATCCCTAAGCTTTCTTGGAAGCTGTCAGTATACATTAGGATCAGTCACACTGATTCTTTACTAATTTTGGAGAAGATTCTTGGCCACAAAACTTCCTACTAGACCAGATGTAATTAAGAGCTGAACTTGAGCTTCCACAAGCCATATTTATCTGAAGTCTTTTAAAAGAAGTCAGCAGAACAACCAGCGTAATATGATAGCAGAAGCTGACACCATAATGGGGAAGAGAATTTTGTTGATGGAAGTTGTTTGGGGCAGAGAAAGTGAAGTTAAATATAGCTGGGAGGCCTTAGATGCTCCAGATTGGCAGTTAGCTAGCTAAGCTTTCAGTTTGCAATCAAAGCCATATATAAAGTTTCAAGGACTGAGCCATTACAGGGTTATGGAATATTTTTCATCTCTTTTCATGTTTTCCATAAACAACATAAGAACCCCAAATATAGGTAATGAATATGCTTATCAAATTACAGTGTATTTTCCAATGTGTATGTGTAGGCTTTAATGAATTACAAGTCACCTGAAAAATAATACATACCTACATGTGAATTTTGCATGTTTTCCATCCAAGAGAAAGTAGCACAAGTTACAAAAGTATGACAAGTAATCAGCAACTAATAATCTAATTCACTAATTCACCATCCCCTTCTACCTTCGCACTTCAGCCTCTCATGAAATGTACATACAAACTTTGAAGAAAATTGAAGTCTCTATTCAACTTCTTAGTTTCTCACTGATTTCCTTCCCAGTTATTGAAGTGCAAATAGATAATGACCGTCTTTTCTTAAAAGAATAAAAGTAATGAAAACATTAATAATACCTGCAGGCTGAAAGTAGATCTTGATACTTACATACACAGAAGCCTACTTGTACAGGTAAAGCTACTG
>JACDJE010000257.1:636780-674280 GCA_016647715.1 Pavo muticus | reverse complement strand
ATTTTATAGGAAGTTAGTAAAAACTGTTTAGCAGTACTTATTTGCGTGTACTGGGTAAAACAGCTGGATATTGTTAATCCAGTAAGATACACATAATACGCAATCTAGAGTAACTCATTTTTTAAAAGATTTTGTTCCATATTTTTTGCGTTCTTCAATTCACAATGCCTGACATTCCAGAGGAAGTTTAAATGTATATGCAAGTACTTTATGGCTTATCAGCAGGACAGATTTCTAGCATGGTGGATCCAGTCCCCTCCTCAGATCCTCGTAACCCAGGAGGCTGAGCCAGTCTTCCAGCTGTTGGGGAAGAGGTGAACCTGGGCATCACAGTTGTTTCTGTTGATCACCTTTTATTAGAGGGGAAGGAGTCACAACTTTTGTGACTGATTCTCCCTCACTGAAACAAAACAAGAGATGAGCTCTTCCCTTAAGCTGATGGTTCTGTCTTTTGGGAGCACTTTGGAGCCTATACAAGCAATTGAGAAAGAAAGGTGCCCAAAAGAGGCAAGCTGGCTCTCTCTGGGCAGGTTTTTAAAGGTGTTGCCTCTCTACTTTGATTGTCCAGGAATTTCAGTAGTTAAAGTAATTCAGTTTGGTTATTTGTGGTAGGAGGAGGTTAGAATTTTGTGAGACAGCAGCTATTTTAGAAACTGTATTCCATCTATGATAAATATAATTCAAAACCAGATAATGAAGTTAATATAATACAGTGTTGAACATGGTCAAATTTCGCCTTCAGTTAGATTAATCTTATTTAATAGATCACTACCCCTCACTTTCCTTTCAATAGTTTAACTACAGCCTTCCTTTTTTAAAATGTATTTCATGACCTTTCCCTGCTGGTAGTCTTTTGGAAAGTAAAACACAGAAATTTATAGAGAGTTTGAAAGGTATGCAGATCTTATTGTTCTGGAATGTCTTTCTTACACTAGAAATTTTCCTTTGAGGAGTACTACAAGGATATATAATGACAGAATTTAATGGGTTGCTGGTTGTATAGCTAAGACTGACAGTAAAATGTCTTATTTTTCTATGCTTCTTAGAAATTAAGTGTTCTAGGACATGTTACTCGCTTACCTAATGTGTTTTACAGAGTGAAAAGAGAACGAGTCTTTAAATTAGATTTGCCAACAAAAATTCAAAAACTGTTCTGAAACTGTTAGTGAGTATTTCGAGTGTGATAATGGTATGTATGTATCTGGACATAATCTGGACATAAACTATCATCTTTTAGAATGCTAAGTATATAAAGCAAAGACTATAATCAGAATTTAAATCTGACAGATTTTTTTTGCTCCTCAAATGTATTTGTGTTTGGGGAGATGTCTTTCTCATATTTAAATTCACAGGTTCTGCTAGTGCAAATGTTACGTACTCTAAAAGGGGAAGGGTCTCTGGATGCCATGCAGTGGCAGATTAGCTGACCGAATCATGACAGACTCCTTATTACGTAAAGTGATTCCATCTTTTGTGATGTATTCTAGTTTTTGCCTGATCCCATAGCAGAAATACTGTGGGTATGCTGCCAAACAGAAGAAGGCAGAAACTAATCTCACCCCAACACCCAATTGGTATGGACGTACTTACATTCACATTGCTCTGGGCAAGCATTCGAACATGTCTGTGTTGGAGACTGCTGAAACAGTGAAAAGTAAAGCCAGAGACTAAGCTTAGAAGCAAGTAGTGTGAACAGTCCCTGACCCTCTCTGTATGACTGTGTATGTGGCCAAAGAGACCATGAATATGACTGTAAGCATAACTTAGTGATAGAACTTTTCTTTCTTAAAAAAGAAAGAAAGAAAGAAAAAGAAATGAAGCCCAGTGCCTCCTCTACTGAATATTTTGATACAGATAGGTAACTGGGATAGTGGTTTTAATTTAGGTATTTACACACTTAGCAGAGTGCCTCAGTAAGCGAGTGGAGTTGTATTCATTCTTATGTTTCTTTGTCTTACAGAGCAACTGATCTGTGGAACAGATCTAAAAAAAAGATTGGATTCTCTTCATAGGTAGAAAGGGAAATGATTAAAATTTCTAGGTTAACTAGCTATGACTGAATTTCCTCTGACATAAGAAGGAATAGAGTCTTACATGTCTTGAGGTAATTCTGAATCTAACTGGGAAATTTCATCACTATCACCATTGTCTACCTATGGCAAAAAGGGTTTAGCTTGTAGTTAGCTGTTTAAAAGGGGGTTATAAGTACCTCTCTGCAGAATAGTGATCAAGACTTCCAGAACTATCTATTTGAAGTCTAGAAGAACTTTATTTACCTTCTTGTCCCAAATCTGGAACAAGTGTTTTCTGAAAGCTATAAACTTTCTATGCCATTTTAGATCACTTGTCAGTTGACAAAGTTGTCACCTAAATTAAATATGTCATGGACAGACTGCCTAGCACAAAGTAATAATTCCTCTTCAGGGGAAGATGCCTATGTTAAAAGTCATGTACATATTGAATACAGTGTCATTGTAATATCTAAGTTCCTTCTGAGGACTTAAGAAACCTTATTTTCATACCCAAGTAAGTAATGAAAAGCTGCAAACAGATCCTGGAATCTAATCCTATGTTTCCAAGATGTAAGTTCCACTTCATCGCTAAGATATTTGTAAAAAATTGAAGTGCTTACAGGAGAAAAAATGTGTCTTATAATTGCTAAACTTATTACTTACACAAAGCTAATTAAAACTCTTTAATAGATCTTAATTGGGACCTAAATTGCACTTCTCTGATACTTAAGTGTTATACAGTGTTGGTTCAAGACCTTTACCTGAAAGTGAATGTCATCATATGGAGCAGATTCTAATCCTGCTTGCAGCATGATAAAAGTCCTTGGACACCAAAATGAATCGGTCTCTGTTGCATATAAATATATCAACTTTCACTAATTAAATTCCAAATCAATAATTCTTTACCACTGAATTCTGAGTCTAAGGTAGTTTTCTTTTAAGTTTCCTCAGTTAACTGTATGTAAAACAGAGCAAGTAACTAATAAACATAGAATACAATTAAAATGGTATTATGGACAAAAAAGGATTTTCTTTGATGTTAGTTTAAGGAGTAATATTTCTTGATAACAGCTTGACTATTCTCAAGGAATTTGATATCTGTCTCTTTGTTTTCTAAGAATTATGATGTCATTTAGGATCAAAGAAGGATAGAAATTTGATTCTTTTTTGAAGTTGTTGTTGTGCAGTATCAATCCCTACTTTCTAATGATATTCAAGTACATACTGAGATCTACTACTCTAATAATCCACATATAATATCCTTCCTAAGAACTACGTGACAAAAGGCGTTCGTAATTATATTTACTTCTGAAAGATTATGGTTTATAGTTAAACCAAGAGAGGCATCCTGTCATTTTCAGAACCCGTTAAATGTGACAGAATCTATTTTTCTGCCAACTTGTGAAGACCAGGCAGAGAGCAAATTTGCTGTGGTCAGCTAAGTGTAACCACTGAGCAGGAAAGTGAATTTAATAATGCATTATTGTTCTTCACTGAAGGTGAACTGTTACAGTGCCTTTGTTATAGCAGACTTTGCCTCTGCTTAGGTTTCCAGATGCCGTGCAGATTACCTGATTAAAATCTCTAATGCATGATAAAATGTTCCATGTTCGCTTTTATATTAACATAAATGCATCAGTTTTTGGGGACTGTGACACTAAAGCTAATTGGAAATATTTACTACTCCATTATATGGTACATATTACAAATAAGGATTTATTATATGTCAAATACATGATAAGCAACTGAGAATTCGCAAGGCTTATAACTACGCTATGATATGGGGGGGGGGGAGGAGGGTTGTAATAAAATGTGAGTACATCCCATGCGGTTTATGGTGGCACCTCAAGCTCCTGAGATGATCTTGAGTGCTGGTCTTCTGTTTTAATTTTTATTTTACACTGTAATTCAACGAAAGGAGAAAATATTCCTTCTGGCCAAATGCTGTTCTTTTCTTGGCTGACTCTTGTCATTGTTTCAGCACTTTCAGCTCTTCATATTTTTTAACTTCCTCTTGCCTTTCTTTAGATTTTGTCCTTTTCTATTCATACAGCTTGTCAACTTCCAATTAAAATATAAAGCATGGCAATTCATTTGTCACTAACAACTTTATTTCTCTTCTTTATTTCAAGTGTAAGTGAATGGAAATAAAATCAGCATGGGTTCATACTATTTCAAATTCTTATCTATCTGTCCAAAAGGCATTTTCTAATAATTAAATATTACAAAAATATTTTGATGAAAGAAACACACGTTACATGCACAGACATAGATTGTACTTTCAAAACTGTCACAGTCACCCCTCTGCCACTCTTGGGACTGACTCAAGTTGATATCTTCATCTGCTTGTGTACCAGTGAACAATATACCTGTTTTCTTAAAATCTACAAGCTTCACATGGAAGACATGGAGAGTGAAATATAATTCTGCGCACATACAAATAAACAGTTACACACTGTGGTTTGGAAAATAGGTATATGGGAAATAGATGTAGCAGAGCAATACAAGAGATATTCCCACAGCCTAAGCTTGTGCAGTTAACTCAGGTTAAACTGTAATGATTAATGCAAGCAAATAAAGTCCCTCTTCCCTTTATTTATTTATTTTATTGTTTCTTTATTTAATTATTTATTTACATGAGTAAAGAAGAACCATTAAATGAAATTGTGTGTTGCTTTCTGTTTTACTACCTTTAAGGACCTGCATATATTTGCACAAAACTAAATACATCTAAATTTATACTTATCTTTTGTGTTCAGGAGAGCTAAAGCTGTTGACTGCTGCATTGCTTCAGGGGAAAAGATCACTACGACTTGTTTTTGGAAGTATATTTACATCTTAAAAACATGAAGTTGAGAACTGAAACTGATGAGCAATATCTCCCATGAATAAAAAGACTTCATCGTCTTCACAGAGATACATGGCTCAGAGATTTCAAATAATTGTTAAGATAGACAGCTTTTAAACTACAGTTGTCAACAGCAAACTTTATTGGAAGCAAGGCGAGGGATGCTTTTCTTTCACCTTTGTTGTAAGTGTGAATATCACAATGGGCCAAATGGAGCAGAGACTCAGGAGGCTGAAGGGAGGGGGTATTAATAAAAGAAGCAATTGGATTAGAATTGGACTTTGGCAGGGAATGGTGGATGAGAAGTTGATAGCTTTTGACTTGTTATTATATTAGGAAAAGGAAACAGATAAATTCACAGTGGAATCAGCTTTTCTTTCTATATAGTCTTTTATCCAGTTGTTTTTTTTTTTCCAAACTATATATGAAATGAATTTTGTTCTTCATAAAAAAAACAACTGTGCATCTTTAAAGGGCTTACAGGAGGATAGAATTGTCTGATAATTGTTAAACTGGGAGGTCTAATTACCTCCACAGTTAATTAAAACTCTTTAACTGCCCTCTTGGTGTGACAATGATACTTTCTCCTTTCTAAATGAAAGTGTAAAGGTTAAACAAAGCGGCAATCTAGCAAACAGCCTACTAGAATTTGTAATCTGACCCTGAGATCTACTGTTTGCTTTACAGAAATTACAGTGCTGGAGTGTAAAACAGGTGCAGAACACTTGATACCGTTGCCCACTGCTATACAAATGACTTGCATTTTACTAGGCACGTAGCATTTCCTGTGTTTCCTAAAAAACTCCTGAAAGTCCAGATTAACAAAGTGGAAAAACTCGGTCTATTTCTTGGCTGTGACCTTGGCAGTGAGACAAAAGGAGATTGGCAATGTAAAGTATTTGTTGTACACAAGAGAAAAGACTCACTACTGGAGCCCTGCTGACATATCTCAACTGCCTTAAACAATTGCTAAAGTTATCATTAGTAATAGGGACATTTCAGCACTTGTTAATCTAGGACAAGTAGATATTTATTTTGCTAGAACTATATTATGCTGTTTCTGAGCTTTTCATCAGCTTAAAACAGAAAAAGAAAGAAACAAATGAACAAAAAACTCTCACTTTATTATAGGTCATTTTTCATGAAGTATGGGACAATTATTTTCCCACAGTCATCATGTTCCCCGCCTTCACGAGAATGTTTTTGACCAGTTCCACATTCAGAAAATGTCTGCTAGAAATATTAGGTATGTGACAGGAAAGTTCTGAATGTGCTGCAGGAGATTATAGTATATGGCTTGTGGGTATGCATTATTGATTTCCTTAATAGGAGATACATATGGGAGTCACAACGTGTGAAATCTAACCAGTCACATCCTGTGTCACATTAAAGACCCCTATAAATAAATTTAGAAATTTAGCAGGCCAATGTATTCCTGCATTTTTTTTTTCCTCATCAAACAAGTCTCAAATTGCCCACAACCAATGTTTTACATCAAGAGCTAAGATTTAACGTTCTTCAAATGAATGAAGTTAAAAATTTGACCTTTAGAGGTTTGTTTAAAGATGTGTATCCTTGTTTATAATTCTGGTTAAACCCACTGTTCCACTTGCCTCTTTGATGTCAATAATCTTTAGGAAAGTATTTAGTTATGCACAATAAGCTTAGCCTACTCTCTTAAAATAATAAACTTAGACTATGTAATTGTGTTTTCTCCTCTGTATCCAGAGTGTCTGCCTTCAGGTTTTTGTCACATGGAGACCTTAATCTGGCACCTTAACCTATGATTGTGAGAAAAAAGGGCTTTAAAACTTTGTTCAACGAAGATACGCTCTAAGATATTTAGAAGTATTTTGAATGAAAAGTTTTCTGCATGTAGGTTTTGCATTTCAAACAAAATAACTGCATGTGTTCAGTTTGTAGTAGCCTGACTGGTAAAATAGTGAAAGCATGTCCATTTTAAATTGTATGAACTCATTAAACTAGAACTTCAGTGACTTCTTAACTCCATTTTCAAGGCACGTTTCTCCTTTGTTATAAGTCACAAGGTAACAGGCTGTAAATTCTGCTAAATACAAGAGAGCTAGGGAGTGAGTTTAAGCACAGAATCCTTGATTGTCCACACTGCTTAATTGTCAGCTTCAAGCCTGGCTGTATTTTGACTGCTAAAGTTAGGTCTCTCCAAAACACATCTGCTCTAGAAAGTACCTAACACTAAATAATGTGGACATGAGAAAATCTCACCTCACTGTGTGGTCGGAGATCAAATTGCAACCCTCTTTTGTGTATCGCTACAACATCCAAACACAATGGAATTATATTTGTTTCAGGAAAAAGTATTGGGCCATGACTTTACTGATGTATTTTATATACAGCAAAAGTGTACATATGATCCTGTCATCTTAATAACTGTGTTCCCTGCTCCACTTGCTTTCTCTTAATATCCAAAATGTTTGAAGAATGACATTGCAGAACTGCAGACTCCTTTTCTTAGTGCAACTTCTGATTGCAAGCAATTGGAAAGCTTGCAAGAAATTGACAAGCTTTCTAGCCATTTCCCAGACTTTTGGTGGACTTCTTGTAAAATGTTTGACCAGGTTTCATCCGTTTGTTTCACCTGAAGAGTCCTGTCACAGCAAACCTGAATGTTAGCATTATGGACGGTCTCTTAATGCTCAGACATTACTACCCATTACTATTTATACAAATAGAAGATATATTTTTTTAAGCTAGCCAATAGTTTCGCTGCATAGTTATGCTAACAAGAGGAATTTTTGTTTCTGTACTGCCCCATTATCTCTGGAGAGTCCTTAGACTGTCATTATCATCAGTTTGTGCTTGATGCACGGTGACGCTCAGGCAGGATTTATCTTTCAGCTGTTAGCCAAGGTAGGCTATATAAAATGTACAGAGAAACATACAAAGAAACTGAATAATTGAGTTTCTTGATAGTCTATTTCTAAACAGAAATGTCAGTTATCATTTCTGAATGTGCATTCTCATTTTGTCATCAACAATATAGCATAGGAAACCCTTCTTGTTACAATTAGACACAGTTATACTTCAACCATTCTAACTTTTGAAATGGAAAACTGAACATAAAATGTTAGTTATTTACTTCGAGAAATAATGCATGGAGATAATTCTTAAAGTTAATAAAAGTTGTGGACAAAGGTTATTTTAACTTATTTTTAAATATTATTAAATTATATTGCAAGCTATCTAATAGACATAAAAATGAAATACGCATTTCCTACCTGGTCTATAAATGATGTGCTTGTTAACACCTTTGAAAAACTAAAATCTGCAGTATGAAACAGTATTGAAACTATCTTTTTTTTAATTATTTTTACTTTCAGTGATCCTCCATTTTTCCTTTCTGCATCCACTACCTACAGTCATTCATGAATTTTTGTCTATGTGAACAATCCAAATAGATATTAGGTTTGTGTGATAAACTGTATTATCACCGACCTTGATTCTAGGAGCTAAACTGTTGTCAGAGCTTCTAAGCACTGCTTAAATTGATGTAATACAGCCAAGTAGATGCAACTTGATCCCGTGTATTGAACATTTTACAAATAGGTATTACTAAGAATAGAAGTTATAGCCAAAACCCAAACTACACTGAAAAATAATTGCAGATAGGTACTGAAATAAAGGAACTTCTTGATTTTGTGCAATCTACTTGCAACACGATTCTCACGGTATTACAGAATTCTACTGAAATGTGCACTTTTTTGTTTGTTTTATTTGTTTATTTGTTTTCTTGCTTTCCCTCTTTTCCGTTTGGGATTTAACATCAAAATTTTGTAATTAAAATCTTAAGGGACTAAGATAAAGTTGTAATCACTTATAATCAATAACCAGTTGTATTTAATTTACTTGATTCAATTAAAAAGATAAAGCTAGGTGGCTAGTTATATTTTTTGTTTAATTTGTGTACTAAATAGTGAAACAGTCATGTACAATTTACAGGAAGAATGGTGATTTAGCAAGTTAACATTGTTTTAACCTAAAATGTTTTCAATTATTTTTCAGTTTAAAAAAGTTTCTTTTTTCAGTTGTGTTATAACTATTTCATTTAGTATAAATGAAAATATGACTGTCAAAAAAAACCACCCCAAATTTCAAGAATTGTGTTTTTAAAGCAGCAAATCAAAATATAATAATTCCTTATATTTACATTTCCGCCAGTTTATTGACTCAGCTGAATACATTAGCTGAATCAGCAATCATGACTCCTTTTCTCCCACTACCCTTCAATGCAGAACCAAGAAATTTTCGGTGAGTTCACTTTCAAAAAATAACACCCTACCAAAACCAGATTAGCTATTCATTGCTATTTCAGCATGATTGTATTTCAGAAGTTATATGCTGGTTGTCCCTTCAGCTACCATCCCTGGTCAGTACAAAATTCAAATGTTGACAAAAGAAGCAATGTTGACTCTAGAGAAGTTATGAGCAGTGTTAGTACTAGTTCATTCATTGTGCATTGGACTCAGAATTGGAATTTAATTCTTCTTTTGAATGGGAGAGAAAAGTGCAAGAGGAATTAGGATATTTACTGTGTTGGAATTGGAAAGTTCCAGTTTTCTGGATAAACAAAGTTCTAATTACATTTACTGAATGTTTAAATGGAGAAGAAAAATGAAGGAAAGCTTTTCAAGCAGATGATGCCAGTCATGTTTTTCTTCTGGTTTGGTTTGTTCTTTCAGTTATTGTGTGTTTAGCCAGCCATCAGCTCCATCCTGAAAGTCAACAATAATAAAAATGTAAATCATCATCAAAAGCATGCCTTGCAGTGAGAGAACATTTCAAAGATTGTTTATCAGTTGTTCATTTTCTCCTGTCAGATGTTGAAATCTTTTACTTCCCATCATATTGCAGAGAAATGCAGTTTTACTGATAGTGCCTACTTGTAGCTAAGCTGTGAAAAAGTCACAATTTCATTTTGTAACAGCAGTTATCACACAGAGTACTGCAGACCTAGGTTATTGGTCCTTATTTAGCAAGCTCACAGATAAGATGTCTAATTTCCTGGCCAGGCTTTTGGTGTGTGTGTGTGTGTAACTGTGTGTAACTGCGTGTATCTATTTGGGTGGGCCCAGTAAAATATATTAATAAAAAATACACTGTGCAGTTTTTTTCATTTGCAGTATGGAACTACAGTGAGCACCAGCCATGAAGTCACTGTGAAAAAATAAGATTTTAATTATTAAATTAACTGTTAATATTATAGTACTGTATTTTAAAGTGCTGCATAAAATTTTAATTAGAAATATGCGATGTGTGGACTACCTGACTTAACACTGAGTACAATTTAATACAGACTCAATCAAGTTCTTCTGCTGTTGATTTAAGTTTGAAAAATTTCCATATCTAAATTAGAGCTATTCTGAAAAATGCGGAGGAAAAAGATTTGTTAACCATTTTAATACAGACTTCAGAAGTAGAAAATGTGCAATAGAACACAGGCTTGTCTACCATTTCCATGGATGATTTCTCTGATATGTTAAAATACTACTTCAGTTTTCAACCAAATGAAACCTGTATCAACATTTTTTCTTAGCCATTACAAATACTAAAAGTGCTAAGAAAAAAATCTAAAATATTTTTTCTAATCTTACTAAAAGACAACTGATTTTGGTATCGTCTTGCTCAAGCACAGTGAATAAAAGGTTAAAAGTCCTGCTTAGTCTATTTGAGTGAGAAGTCTGAAGTCACGAATAATTATTTTGAGAATTTTCTGTAACTGTTTTTTGCGTAATGCCTGAACAGCTTCTTAGCTGCTGGCTTGTGGTAGTTTTCTCCTTCCAGTTTGTTTGTAGCTCATACTTCTGAAAGAAATGCAGCCACTGTAACAAACTTGTTGGAGTGATAAGAGAATGACTTATTAGTGGAACTTCAGAATGAGTAGACCTAAGTTTGCAGCTTTTTTTTCTTTTTTTTTTTTTTTCTGAAAGCCAAATATTAAAGAACAGAACTTCATGCAAGAATCGAGGCCTCCTTATTGCTTCTGCTTTCATTATGCGTTTCTCTGTGCACTACAGTATTTCATAGGAGAGCATCCTATCTTGAAGAATGTATACATTCTATACTTATAGCTGCATTTGAGGCCAATGCAAGCACAAAAACAGTTTTGTCAGTGGCTTTTTTTGCACTTCATATTTTTTTCCCTAAATACTACTTTCTTAGCACAGCAAAATGACAACTTAATTATTTTTAATACTCCTTTAATGATATTAACACAAATACAATAATGAAATGGCAGTTATAAAAATATATGCAGCTACAGATACTGTATGCTACATATATGTACCTGTATGTTGCTAGGACAGGTTAAAATGGATGCATTCATACTCGAGTTCCAAGCCCTTTGCCTTAAACTCAGTTCTTGCATTTTATTTTATGCTTCAATGTGTTGCTTTTCATAATTAAACAACTATCTGCAGAGCTGTTCTTTAAATGTTTATTAAAGATTGTCTAACTCATTTCCTGTTGACATAAAATCGAGTGACAAAGTAACTGTTTTAAATAGCTGACATTCAAGAAAACTAAGGGGACTGTCCAAATGGTTGTTTGTCATTTTCTTTCATTTATTCGTGTACTTCACGGTGAATTTTTAAAATGTAGTCTTTACTTAATCTAAAGTACTTATTATGCAGTTTCAATTTATTTAAAATTAGCAGCCAGCCATTTTAGTGGATTTTAAAAGTCTGAACTCTGTAAGCATTAAATACACCCATGAACATCTGTCTAAAATGGCATTGTTCCAAAGATACTGAGAAAGTTAAAGTTCATTTGGTAATTTTGTCGGTTGTTTACCTAGCATCAATTTCATAGGGCTTGAACTTGACAATTGTTATTATTGTTTCTCTCTTTCTCTTTTTGTTTTCATTTTGAGAAGGAAAAGAAATAAAAGTTTGATTCCCCGAAAAAGAATCTAGAAGTCATCTACACAACACCAAATCTAAAATAAAAATCTAAAATAAAAATATAAAATAAAATAAAAATAAATCTAAAATGAGAATTAAACATTTTATACATTCTGCATATTCACATTCAGACTTGCACATTTCAGTTAGTAACAATTCCGAACTTAAGCTTTGCTGAGATCATTTTAAAAGAAGTAGCCTTTATCTTATGATGTAAATTAAATAGCTGCTGTCAGATCTATTAAGTAGAGGTTGTTTTTTTCTTTATTTTACCCCACAGCTGATAATAGAGTCACACAATTCACTCTAGACTAGTCTTCCCATAAGTTATAGCTGTGATGTCTCCAAAAGGATAAAAAAAAGTCATATTGTCTACTTCTCTGCTTATTTTCATCATTACTTGTATTGCTACGCTATTATAAATCACATGAAATACTTTTTGTAGCTACAGGGCTCAAGAAGTATCTTCTATATTTGATATTTATTTGAGCTCTAGAAATATAAATATGTCTAAATCTTACTGAATGGTGAACTGTGTGGTACACTAAAACAACAGAGTTTAGATATGTTTGTGGTCATGCTGTATACAATCTCAAACACATATGTAATGTCTATGCAATATAGCATCCACAGTTTTGTTGCTCAGTAAGCTATAAAAAGTAAACATGCATAATATGAGCCAAACTTTACCATATAAGAGTGGAGAGAAGAAAAGATTTATCTTATTAAGCTATTACAGAGTGCTTTTGAGGACAAACCTTGACTACTTTAACTATTCTGTAGTCTATACCTAACCAGATGATGAGCCCTGCTGAACAGAGACTGACTCTCTTCTCACTGACCTCACAGAGTTTTTACTGTGATTTCTATCTTTACCCTCCTTTTTATTCTACTAGGGGCAAAGATAAAAATGAAAGTTTTTTTCTTGAGTAGTTAGATTTTGAAAACGATGATGACTTTTAGAAGAAATCCCTTACTACCTGTGTGGGCCCATCCACATTCTACTTCACCAAACAGTTATTATGACAGGTTTGGAGATCTTGAAGGAACAATCTTTGAAAACAATCTTTTATTTTTTAATAAAGTATGAATGCATGTGATTAATTGACTTCTAGATCTGTTGGGTGCTCCTAGACCTGCTGTATTCTGCCTCCATGGTACTTCCAACTCAGAGTTTTAACTTTTTGTTCTCACTGCTTACTTCTCTGGAGATGTTCAAGACCCTCCTGCATACTTTCCTGTGTAGCCTACTGTAGGGAACCTGCTTTAGCAGGGGGTTTGACTTGATGATCTCCAGAGGTCCCTTCAAACCCCTACCATTCTGTGATTTTATCCTTCTTTGTCTTCCCCATGAGATCAGTGTGCAGGTTTTGAAAAATCTTTGGAAAAGGGGTTTGGAAAAGACCTCTACAAGACTAACATTGTATAATGTGAGGAAACTTACCAGAACTGTTCTGTTTCTTAAGCACAGGATCATAGAATCATAGAATCATGGAAAGGCTTGGGTTGGAAGGAACCTTGAAGGTCATGTCATTCCAACCCCCCTGCCATGGGCAGGGCTGCCACCCACCAGATCAGGCTGCCCAGGGCCCCATGCAACCTGGCCTTGAATGCCTCCGGAGATGGGGCATCCACAGCCTCTTTAGACAAACCGTTCCCACGCCTCACCACCCTCTAAGGAAAAATCTCCCCTCTTCTAGTTTAAAGCCATTCCCCCTTGTCCTGTCATTATCAAACACTGTAAAAAGTCGGTCTCCCACCTGCTTATAAGCTTCCTTCAAGTACTGGGAGGTTGCAATGAGGTCTCCCCAGAGCCTTCTTTTCTCCAGACTGAACAAGTCCAACTCCCTCAAACTATCTGCATAGGTGAGGTGCTTCAGGATGATGTGGTTTATTTATAAATAGATTATAACACAGACAGAGCATTATGGAACAACTAGTGAAATAGAGAAGTGAAGAGACAAGAGGAAATGGACAGAAATTGAAATACAAAAAATTTGTTCTAAATAAATGAAATTACTGTTTTACAGCGAAGGTGAAGAAGGAAGTTACGGAGTCTCTTTTGTTGGAGCTATTGAAAACCTGTCTGGACACAGTCTTGAGTTGGGGCTGGTCTCCAAAAGTGCCTTGCAATCTCAACCGTTCAGTGATTCTGTAGATCAGGAAGGAAATGTTACCAGTAATCAATGAAAGAAAACTTGATTAACTTTCCCTCTGCTATTGTAATGTTTCTTTTGCTCATAATGTGATCTGAAGAGAAACAGCAGATAAATGAGATGCTTTCTTCATTTTGCTGTGTTTCTGTGGAGAAAGAAAAAAATAACAAAGTAACATTTATGTGAGAACACAAAGCACACTTACTTTAATACCTTCATATTCCCAAACACTCTTGCCTTGTTTCCTGCCTTTTGGGATCCACATACAATGATTTACTCTCTTGTGTATGGCTAAGTACAGAAATAATATATCCATGCTGATAATGCGGACTATTTGTGTTCTCAAAAGCTTTTCTTAAAAAAAAGAAAAAGAAAAAAGAAAAAAAAAATCCCCCAAAAGAAAGTGGATTGATTATCTAGTTATCTGGGCAACCCTGACGTAGCCTCATTAGCAGTAAATATTTTCTGTTTGGAACTATTTGCCTTTTAAATCTGGTTAACAGAACATCCATTTTTTACACAGAACTGGTGTTGCTAAAGCTGCAGAGACCATAATATTCAAAAGTCTCAAAAAACTTGCAATATGGAAGGATTTTCTTTAATACTGTTTAGTAAATCTCGTAGAATCATAGAATGGAATCGCAAAACATCCTGAGTTGGAAGGGACTCACATGGATAACTGAGTTCAATTCCTGGCTCCACACAGGACCATCCTATGTCTGATAGCACTGTCCAAACAAGTCTTGAACTCTGGCAGCTCAGTGCCATGACCACTGCTCTGGGGAGCCTGTTCAGTGCCTGACCACCCTCTGGTGAAGAACCTTATCCTGACATCCAACTTGACCCTCCCTTGCTATTACCTCAGGTCCCTAGCTGGAATGCTTTTAAAGCCTTTTTTGTCTCAAAATAACGTGGATCTAAAACATTCAAAGTTATTAAAGCTTTATCAATAAAACTACATGAAGACTGCAAAATTATGATTACCATAGAAGTATTAATTTGAATAAGTACATTCAGTTGTAAATATTTAATTAAAAATAAGAAATCAAAACTGCATTGAAATCGGGGTATGGAATTCAGCAGTTGTTTTTGCAATATTTATCAACTTATAAAGTAGTAAACGTAGTTCATAAAGGCATTTTTGACACAGATTTCAGACAGAGCTGTATAATTGTGGAAAAGTAAGCATAACTGCATATGCGGGGAACTGTTTATTTCTGACAACTCAGGTACTAAGTGGCTCTCATGGATCTGCAAATGATGATTTTATTTACTGGACAACCAGAGCAGTTACGAGCCATGTAAATAACACCAAAGTAACAGGTCTGGAGAGTCTGAACTCACATTCTACTTGCATTAAAACCAGTTGGGCTTAAAATTAAAGCTTTTTTTTTTTTTTTTTTCCCCCTTTCTTTTTTTGGACTGTGATCTTATATATTTGAGGTGTTTGCCCAGCCCCCTGCATCTGTACAGACTCATATCAGATGTGATCTGTGCAACACACAACGGCACATTTCTTTACTCTAGTGCTTAATCTACTTGCAGCCTTTAATTGAAAAAGGTTGGATTATTGTTTTTCATTTAAAGCTTTCATCAGCTTTTAAAATTGATAGCTCCTATATTCACAAGGGATTAAGGAAGAAAATAAGTATACATTTTCACAGCCTTTATATCACATAATTTGCCATTGAAATTAATGTGTATCATCTTGAATTATTATTTGATCTTATACATAAGTGCTCTGCTATTTAAAAAGAGTCTTAATAACAAATCTACTAAAGGCAGTTCAAAGCCTTTTTATCATTTTTTTTTCATTAGTATCTCCCATTTTCATTTCATTGCTTTTGTTCCTTACCACCTTCTTCATCCAGAAAAATAAGTAACAGCCAGTGTCGCTTTTGAAATGGAAAAATGGTTTCAAATCACTGGCAAAGCTTAATGACTTCTGACTGCTGAGATATGTTAATTTAAGCCAGACCAAATGTTCCTCAGCTGCAAATATTTGGTGTTGTTCACTGGGAACTGGCAAGATTTATGAGGGCCCACTGGCAAAGGCTCTCTGCTCACATGCCTCACATTACAATTGTTTCACGTTAGATGATAAAAGGCTGTTTGAAAAAAAAGAAGGGGGGGGAAAGAAATCAACTTTTCACAGAAAATGCGTATAGGCCCAGAAAGGACTTAGAGAGACANTTTTTTTTTTTTTTTTTTTTTTTTTTTTTTTGGTCAGTGAATCTTCTCAAAGAACCATTTAGCTTCTGAATTAATGTGGTATTCTCATGCCAATCTACATTCTTTTAATCCTCTCAAAACATCAAAATCCATGTGACTGGATGGTTCAAAGCACTGGTAATGGAGCATAGAGGACTTTAATTTTTTCTGCTTCTTGGTGGCCAGTCCAAACTTACTGCAAGCTCATAGTGGCTAAAAGTTATTAACCTTCAGCTTTTTGGTTATTTTGGGAAATGAAGTTAGTGATCTTAGTTTAGTAATAAGTAGACCGACATAGTAATAAGTATCCACACTATAAGTGCCACAGTATCTTATGCTGTCTTGATAGGGGATCTTACAGAGATAGGATAGAGACCCAAATGTCCTCTGAGAGAAGATACTTGTGGGATGAGTGCATCAATAGGAAAAAAAAAAAAAAAAAAGTGAAAGCATTCCCTGCTAGTTTGGATATTAGCTTGAAAGAATGTAAATTAGGAAACATTAAGACTGCCATAATGCAACAATAAAAGCAAATAATAATAATTGAAAAAGCATAGGCAATGAGATGTTCTACAAGCTATGTTCATGTATTTCCTTTTTTTCCTATATGCTTAAAGGGAACCCTTCAACTTCTATATTAATTAAAAGAGAAATGAATTCCTGGCTGGCTTAATTCACTCTTTAATTTGTAAGTGACGGTACTGTATTTCTAAATATTTCTACATACTCTAACAGTGTTATATCTTTCTCTTTTTTGAATGCAGAAGCCAAAAAGTAATATTTGCAAATCACAGTGTACAGATAAAAGAATGAAAGCTTTCTCTGCTGAGTTAAACAACACATTGCCTGTCTCCTACCCATGCTTAAAACCTTCAGGACAAAAATAGTTTTGTTTTCCCCGTCTGTCTGAGGCTATTTTTGAAAGCCTGATTGCTGCTTTCATACAGACAGGTAACCTCAGCACTCGACATACTGGTTTACCACTGATGATTGTGCTTTAGTGTTTTACCACAGCTTTTTGTACCCCTAATTTGTCCTATTACTTGATAGAATAAATAGATTCTGCCTGTTCACAATGAAGAATGATTCCGTGGCTTTATTCGCACAGAATCAATGCCCCCACCTCACGATAAAGCAAAAATTCTGTAGTGTATCTGTACAGAAGTGTTAGGGGCATCCTAAGCTGAGCGAGCATCAGAGAAAATTCATTCAAACTTTATGGTATGGATATTTGCAATCAGAATAGATTAATCCTGATTATACAAATCAGCTACATTGAAGGTCTACTAAGCACGGAAATGACTGCTCTAACTATTATAAGGTGATAACTCCTGGGCAGCATTCACTGTTTCCACTGAAGCTGGTGGGAGCACTGTAAGTGCTATGTGTCTTCCTGTGATTTTGAACAGGAAAGAGAAATGCCTCTGTGAGGGTCAGAATGTTCCCTTGAGTGGTAAGAAATTGTTTGCACTTCTTCAAATTCATGTAATGGTTCTTGCTGACAAGAGAAATACCTTGAAATAAATAAACCAGATACAAGAAATATTTCACAGTATGGAAAACTGTGATGTCCATACTTGCATTTAGGCTGAAACAATATATTGTTTGTTCCTTAAGGAAAAATGACACTATGAATTTGTGTTAAGTACTTTAAAGTTGCCCTTCACTGGGATAAAAAAAAAAAAAAATCTGACAGCCAGCAAAAGAAGAAAATCCTAATTCTTTTCTTGCATTAAATATGACACAGATTGTAAAACGCAATATTTTTACCCTTGAAATGTTTAGAAGTATTGACATTCTGTCCACTCAATTGTCAGCTTGTCTTTAGAGGTAGAGCTTCCAGGTTGCTAGCATTTAGTAAACTGACACTGATCTCTATTCTTTAAACCTGTATGGAGCTATGAGCAATTCTTGGTTTAAGAAGCCCTCCACGATATCATGTATGGTTATTCTTGCTGTGGGCTTTTTAAAATTTTCTTTCTATCTTTATGGCTAATCTTCCTAATCTGTATTATTGAATATATTGAGCCTTTTTTAAGTTTTATTATAAGTCTCAATGAAGCCTGAAAAGGGATTTGGGAATAATATGGGCTGCCATTCCTTGGAGGGACATGAAAGTTTTGACTTGTGCTACTGGAGGGGAGCTCCTGAATGCCAGTGAGGGCTGGTGTAGAATGGGAAGCCGCAGGACCCATATGAAGGCAGAGTGAAGAGCTGATGGTGTTAGAAGCAGACCTGGGAGGTAAGGGAGCTCCCTTCATGAGTTCTTCAGTTATTCAGTGGGAATCTGTGTATGCTAATTGGGCAGCATCAAATCGGATTCATGAGTCTGAGGACCCAGCCTTATGAGCTTGAAAGCATATTCAGAGTCAGAATCCTTACTCGGAAAACTCAGATGGAATTTAAATAAATAGTAAACAAGAAAGGCTGAAAAAAAAGAAGTTGCTCCTTTGTGTACCAAATGGAAATATAAACAAAATTAGCTGCATGTTACTAAACATTAAAGCAGGAAAAAGTATAACATTGTAGAATAAATTGCCAGGCTTTCCCAGTGAAAGCAATGGCATTACTCGATTTCTCTGCCATTATTCATACTGCTAGGTTTACTTTAGAGTGCTAGAGAAGTCCATTATCATTTAAATAAAGTTTGTCATGTTTTACTCCTCTTGGCACGCAAATTCTTCAAGGATAAAATGTCTGTTAAATTTCTCTGTTTTCATTCATTCCTGCTTAAATGATGAAGCACGAGTTGCTGTGTTTAATGTAATAAGAGTATCATTAATTTTCTGCTAAAATGTTTCTGCATGTGGACGTGCAAAATAAGTATCTACCGTGCCATCAGTTGGTTAAAGAATCAAAATGAGGATGACAGTGTTTTTCTAAAGAAGATTTCTCTGAATCTTTCCACCCACAGGCTCTGTTGAAGGCAGTAAATAGTCCATTTTTGTTAATGAAGCTTCACTCATACAGCTGGGATTGTTTAATATTTTACGAGTGTTACTTTGTTTTGCTCTCAACGATCTCAGGCAGTTAAGGATTTATGAATCGTGTTTTTCTCAGCCCATCTGCGGTTTCCTATCTTCCCTGGCCTTGAGAATATGTTTAAATTTATTAAAGCGAAGCAAAGGCTCATTATTTCAAAGGAGAGCCAAAGTGACACAGTGAATTGGTTATTAATGGAAAGGCACTGCCATAGGGCGATTGAAATTTAATGATATCCTACAAGAAAAAAATGAGGGTGTCACTTTCCAAAAAGTCATGCTAAATGCCAGCCTTTTTAAGGTCCTGCCGCTAATTTTATGCCTGCGCACAGTAATGTTTTCAAAAGCGTTTAGGAAACACGGACCAGTGACTGTACTGATTATCCTTTTCACCTTCTCGCCTGTTCCAAATGGGTTTGTGCAGTGAGCGATTTAATCTCTAAATATAGGGAACGTTAAAAAAAATAACATTGCTGTTTTTCACAAGCTAAGGGCCTTTTGCAATCCTCCAGAGATGGACTTGCAAATATGCTATCTCCATATGCTCACAGTAAGCTCTCAAACTGGCTCATCACCAAAAAAAAGAAAACAGAAAAACTTCAATCACTTTATTTCTTCTGCATTTCTGTCATTCAAGAGATGTTTTAAGTACACAGAGTACATTTATCAGGAATTAAGTCACACGTGATACAAAGAAGATTAGAGCTTATTTAGGGACTCCTAAAATTTCTCAATTTTCTCCCAGTTGGATGACATTTTCCTTCAGAAGAAAATCTTTGTTTCCTGAAATAGCTTCCAGTTGTCTCTGGATTGTTAGTTCGTAATACAGTGTTCATATACACTTTATCACTCGCTTTTGTCAATTTGAAAGGCAAGCTAAGCAATTTTCTGTCAAAATCCAGTGTATTCCCAAATTAACGTTGGTTTTTGTTGTTGTTGTTTGTTTGTTTGTTTGCTAAATTTGTGCTTGGTATTAGTGCAGACCACAGAGGATTGATAGTGTGGTGTTTAGGTGACTGCTGAAAGAATTCCAGGTGGAAGAGGGAGATGAGGGGCGAGGGGGAAATACTTGCATTAGGACTGCAGGGCCAGGCTGACAGAAACCTGTTGATGATTCTGATGCTCAGTGGAGTATTATTGTTTAATGTTCCAGTGCTAGTGATAACTATATGGTTCCTTCTAGTTACATGTTTAAACACATGATTTACTACAACTATAACCATGTTTAAGCACAATTGAGGAACACAGATTGTGGATAAATCATGGATAACACAAGGTCTGTGTAAATGTCTGGACAGAAAATAGCTTCTGATAACCATGTCAAAAAAGCAGGCTCTACATTAGACACCTAACAATGTCAGATGACTGTTCCTTTGTAAAAGCAGAAGGAGTGACAAAGGATTCTCATGCCATGACAACAAAGCTGCTATGGCTACAAAAGCTATTGTGTGACTTTCCTCAGTTCTTAACCATCGTGATGAAGAATCCCCTTTAGTGCTTCCCTGTAGCTATTCTCCCAAGATATCAGCTCCCCCAGAAAGCATACAAATACCAGCAGAGCAAAAAGGGATAGCGGCATAAAAGGATATTTGGTATCAATCATCCCACATTAATACAGAAATGGTGGAAGTCAGTGGTGCAAAAGACACACTAGGTCATCTAGTTCATCTCCCTGCTGGTGCGGGAAACATTCCCAACATATATTTTCTAGCGCCCTGTCCTGTCTAGTTTAAATACCTGATGCAACTCATTTATATTTATACTGTAATTTTCTTACAAACATAAATATAAAACCAAACTCCAGACTTTGTCCTTGACAGGCACATTAGTAACAAATCATTTTCTAACCTTGCTTATGGTAAATTTCCAACCATGCGCTGACAAGTAAACAGCATTTTTACCTTTTTTTTTCTTTTTTTTTTATAACTCAGAATACTTTCAGTTTGAAGTCTCAACAAATTAAAAATGAACAAAACAGAGAAAAAAGTAGAATGATGGCACCGTGTTATTTCTAAAGGGAGAAATGCTGCCCTTTCTGGAGGCGTGTTTCTGACAAACATCCCCTGCACGCAGCCCCTCCTACACAGAGAAGATAACCTGTGGTCTTAAATATACCATCTGCCATCTGAATGCCACAGAGATGTAGGCAGCATGAGTGTAATAAAGACTGGTAGTCACCTCCCTACTTCTTCTTTGGTAACATCATTAAAAGGAAAAAGCCAAATTTGGAACACTTTCTGCTGTAGAACAGAGTACTGTGATTAGAGATCCCTTTCTGTTCAATCTGTGGAAGAGTTGCAGCGGGATAGAGTTATTTGCAGAATGGAGCCATGTAGGGTGAAATGAGTCCTGGCAAGGGAAAGAGTAGACGACATGGCTTCACACACCTTGATCTTGAATCAGGTGGGTGAACGGGTGCTGGTAACACAGCTTGCTGTATAGGAAGTAAACACTGCTGCCCTCTTCCTAGTGCAACAAAGTGAGAACACCTCACTGTGATTAACACCGGGATCCTTGCAGCTCCTGTGAAGTGCTAAGCATCTCTATCACTTACATCACTGGAAAGGATGAAGCTTGAAACTGGATACAAGAAGTGTTCTATCTAGCACTGTGCCTTCAGGTGTGCTTTCAGTTGTATGGGGCAAGGAGCTGAAGAGTCAGAAAATAAGGTTGGTAAGACCAGCAAACACTGTATGAACTGAAGCACTGATGGGATTTGCATAAAATGTTAAAGAACACAGGGAGAAATGGTGCCTCAAGGGCCTACAACTTCAGTTTCTCAGCTTCCTGTTTTAACTATAAACTTATCATCCTATAACCTTTCTAACAAAGACATAAACACTTCAGCTACATATATTTTGATTGTTTCGTGGCAGTTTACTGGAGGCTTAGCAATGACAGATTTCTTCATTGTCTTTTTGCCAAAATTTGTCCTTTAAGTCATTTTTGTTGACTGCCCCTTTTAGCAGCTCACCTCACAATGAGAGAGGAGACAATTAATGGGAGGGTGATTTATCACTGCCAAAAACTGTCAAGGACTTCTGTTGTAGCTAGAGAAAAAGCAATTTCACATTATGGCATTTCATTCCGAATACATTGTATTTACAGCTCACAGTTTTATTTTCAGAGCCTATTATCAGGTGAAACAGTTGCATCTGAAATGTTGTTTGTGACATAGGTGACCTGTTAGGATTTGATAAGTATTTACGCCAGAGCACAAGGGGCTCACACATCTGCTGTTGGCAGAAGCAATGGAAAAAAATAACCTGGAAATGAGGCGTTTGATTTTTCTGGTTCCTACACTCGAGCATCTGTTGCTATAATTAAGTGGCATTCAGTAATTGCAGAGCAATGGTGAAATAAACATATGCATTCTTGCCAGCTTTTCGGATTTGGTGTCCTTACAGTAGGAGAGACGAGCAAAGTGACTTCAGCAAGAACAAAGGGTTCTGTAACAAAGTTTAACAATTAACTTTTCCATTGCGTAAAGAGGAATTTTACAAGGAAAAAGAAATGAAGGAAGGAAAAAATCTAAATTGGCTGGTGGCTTTAGTACATTTGAACGGATCACTGCAAGAGGTAAAGCACAGTGCTGAACTGGGGACGTGTTAATGCTTTCCTGTTGAATGTACATGGCTCCCCTGAGATTGTATTTAGAAACTAAAAATTGTGAATGCAAAGGAAGAAGTGTATTACACAGATTTTCTGTTGAAATGTACTGCTTGAATTTGAAGAGGGAGCTGAGAAGATCTCTGCAAGGGCCCCTGCTGCCTTTGTTTATGCAGCAATTGTGGTGTAAATGAAAACAAAACCTGATGATCAGGATTGGTTAAGAACAATGATTAAAACAGGCTTTTTAAAAGAATCATTTATAAAATATCAGTGAATCAAATGTTCAGTATTTTTAGTGAGATTCCCTGTACCATCCTGTTTGTTAGAAGCAGTATGAACAGGGTTATGTAAGTACATATATACATACATTTCTGGGAGAAGTTATAAGTCAGAACACTGTCTTATGTAATAAGAAATTTTGTGATTGAATTTTGGCTTCTAAAAATAGACTGTCCAAGAATTTATTTCAAAAACAGTTCTTACACTAAAAATAAAAAATAAAAGTGGATGATTGCATAGCAGTACCTATGTAACCCAAAAGATACGTGGCAGATGTAGCGTGTTATAAATTCTGGGAATCAAAGAACAGAAAAGAGTCTCTGGCTCTTGCTGCCCTTCGAGGCCAATAAAGAGTGAGCATGAAAAAGAGCTATTAGTATTGTTTGAGGAGGCCATTCTGATATATGCTTTGGCACTTTCTCTCGCATGGTCTGAAGCAAGTTTGGCATTAACTGCATGTCTGCCTTCTTGTCTGGTGGAGTAAATAAGAAAAATCACTGCAGTGGGTGGAAAAAAATGCAGTAAAGCATCTTTATGTATACACGCAAACATATTAACGTAAAAGAGCTGCTCCAAAAGTAATGCTTCCTACATTATTATGTTGGCCATGATGTCTGAAGTGGATGATGGTGGTATGGAAGTAGAGGTTGAGCCTTTCCACCAATATGCTGTTGCATGTTGCTGTGTGACAGATGCCAGCAGAGGGGCAGTCTGACAAAATGGCGTCTGACATGGAAGTGCGTATGAAGCAAAGGGGTGTCGTTGAATTACTTCATGCGGAAAAAATGGCACTCACTGACATTTGTTGATGCTTGCTGAATGTTTATGGAGACCAAACAGTGGATAAGAGCACAGTGAGGTGGTGGGTGGTGAGTTTTAGCAGTGGCAACAGCGGCAGTAGTCACCTTCAGTGGTGCAGATATTTTTGAGCATGGCATGCAGGCTCAGTTCATTGCTGGTGAAAATGCACAGCTAATGGTGGTGACTGTATTCAGAAATAGTGTTTTTTAGTGAGGATTTGTTCTATCAAACAGTGTTATTGTGTTCTTTGTATCTCTTGTAGTTTCCATGGAAATAAATAGGAGGCATTATTTTCTGAGTGACATATGTACATACATACAGAGAGAGAGGAGAGATAAATAAATAAAGCAAAGAGAAAAAATCTTATTTACCAGAGGTGGAGCAAGGTTGAAAAGTGAAAATAGGTGACAATTCCTTCCTCAGATTTCATCATTCAAGTTGTTTTACGTGGCTGTAGCAAGCCATAACAAGTCAGAGCTTTAAGTAACTGTAATATGTATTGCAGGGTTCTGATCTATATGACTTAATTAAATGTAAATGTCAGGTTGCTTTTCTCACTTTATTGTTCAGAGAGTGAAACTGAATGTTAACTAATTTTGTTTGTAAATGCAAATGATTTGAGAGCAGATACAGCTTTGTGCAGTGATAGATGATTATTTTTAGCTTCATTTAATTAAATCAGATGCTAATTTCAGTATCTACATTTAAAATTATTATTTTTATATATATATTTCCGTGGTGTAATGCTGACAGATTAAGCTGCTCAGACTTGAGGAGATTATTGTATAAGAGAATGATACTAATAAATACAGATATTGCTTAATATGCTTAACTCCTTTTTTATTCCGCAAGTGTGCTGTTGGATTTTTTATGTTTTTTTGGGAAACATCATGGAGCAATGTTTCTAAATGAGGTGAGAGTCGGGAGACTTTAATTGCATTTCAGGCCTTGCCAGCGACCTGTTGTGTGACTCTGGGCAGTGCACTTCAGCTCCTTATGCCTCTGTTTCCCACTCTATTCTTGTAAATCAGAATTCTTTCAGGAAGGAATTCTCTCTTAAGAGTTCATATAGGACTTTGATTTCCTTTTTGAGCCCTAGGCACTAAAAGTAAGTATTTTCACATTAAGTATTTCATTGAGCAATGCTGGAAGCTTTTTATTTTTGATGGAGGCAATCCTGCAGACTGTGGCTACGAGCCTGCTCTTATCCTTGCATTGGCTTCTGTTTTTGAGCCATTTGTATAGGGAATACGGCATTAGTACCTCTTATAATCAACATTCTTCTGCCAACATCCATTCTCAGCCTATTAAAAGAAAAAGATAGTTTTGAGAACTCTGTAAATAGTGAAAGATCTATTATGCTGTCCACTAAAAACTTAGCAGAGGCTATAGGAGTGATTTTAATTGAGATTTTTACAACCGTTTGATAACACTGTTTTGATCACCGTATTTAGGGCTGGATTCCAACAGTGGACATAAAACCTCTGACTAATCCACCGAGTCACCCAGTCCCTGTCATATATTGCTTAATGGCCCATGCTGCCAGGAATTATAATAGCTTTCTAGTAATTTTTTTTTTTTTCTTAAAGAAACTTTATGGGCACAAACCCTTATATAAGTTTAAAACTCAGACTTGTAAAAAGTTGGGGAAAACTTACTAGAGCTGTGCTAAGCTGCAGTCTTTTTATTTACAAGTGTATAGATTCTGAAATCACATAATACTATAAGTTAATGACTAATATTCCAACTTTGGTTGGTTAATGTTTGCAGGGCACTTACAGATGCTAGAATAATCTCTAATGTTTTTGCTCAATCTGCTCTGGAGATGGATGAAATAAATAGTTTAAACTAATTAATGTAACACCAGCTGTTACAAGTGCTTGGCAGACGTCTGTGAGTTTTGATGGGCAGAGAGCGGCTGTTGTACTTGACTTTATTTTAGTACAATGTTGATCACAGTGTAAGCTGGAATAAATGACGAGCCAAAGGAAGGAACAGAGGATAAATTCTGTGTAAATTAAAATAAGTATTACCCTTTTTCTGAAAATATTTTTGAGGTCGAGGGAGAGTTATAGTGGACTTTTATTAAGGCATAAGTGCTGTGACAGAAGCTGTTGTAACCATGCTTGATTTTAACATGTTTTACAAAAGCTGCAAATGTATATATACATCTAAAAAAATCAAAATTGCCTCTAGTTTCCGAAATGTCTTAAGGCTTAGTGTGAGCACTTGGGCTTTGTATTTCATTTCTACCTAGTAATTGCTGCTAGAAAGAAATACTGTTTAGGACTGACAGAGAAATAAAAATATTAGTTTTAGAAATGTAGTATGCGTGTGGATAATAAGTTGTATTTTTCTGCTATTTGTATGCATTTGGTTGTATCATACATTCTTATTTATTTTGCACTCCAAAAAATGAGCAAAAACTTTCTATCTAAACTTAGTTCTTTGTGAGGTAGATGTAATTTATTACTTCATGGTCAAAAAAAGCTGCAAAACTTAAAATATATTTTTGATGAGAATTCATTGTTTCCACGTGATTTAATAAGAAGTTTAAGTATCCAAGTAACTTCTCTTTTGAAGTTGGAAGGTAGAGTAATTGTGCTGTGACAGGGAAACGATGGCTGCTATCTCTCTGTGTGCCAGCGTTAAGATAACAGTGTCATTGTACAAATTGTTACCCTGTGAATGTGTCTAATAAGTTATTACAGCGTGCTGAGCAGATGGCAAGTGTGCTCCCTGAAAGAATTGATGGATGGGATATGATGTCATCAGTGAGATGACAAGGTTCACAAGGTACTTGACCTCCAAGAATAAGTCCTAACTGGTTAGAATTCTAAATGGTGAACTTTTGTGACATTGGCTAAATGGGAAATATGTGCAATTTGTATTTCTTTATGGTAGTGTTTACCCTCTTCACTGAACTCCACATAATGGGATTTGGTCCCTGAAGACCTGGAGATATTGTTGGAAGGTTTCACCCTGTAACCTTCAGAGGCTTTCAAATACAAATCTATATGTCTAAACTTTAACAAAATCCCACTGTATGGTATTTATGAAGTCAGGGTCTTATCTCTACCTTCCTTTCATGTAGGTATGTATGTAGAAAGAATTTGATTGAGATGATCAATTAGTTTCATGTGTTCTCTCAAAAGAGAAAACTGCTGACTCAATAAGAATGTACAAAGAACAAAATCATATTTTGCAATTTTATAAGAATGTACTTAAAATTGTGAACTGTCCTTCTATGCCAAGGATGTGCTAATTATTTCATTTATGACTAGGATATCTATCTCTAAATTAAATATGTATTTGATCTTCTGACCTACCTATTCCTCTATCTAGGAATCTTCCTTTTTATTCTGTTCCCAATTATAGTTGAAGTTAAATTTTCATTGTTGAAAAACAGGCTTCTCAGATAGCCCTCTTAGTTCTTTTTATGATTCATGAAATGAGGAAGGTGCATGGGAAAGCCTCAAGAGAGAGAAGCCAACTATTTAAGAAGAGGCAACAGAGCTGTGTGGGATAGACACCTACCTTCTCCTCTTTGTCATATAGTGAATTTAGGTCCTTATTTACAGAGACTGTGAATAACCTAGACTGAGAGTGTCTACCCTTCATCTCTTCAGACATTCCATAAACCCCACTGCTTACAAAGTGAGCTATTTGTATGTATTTTTTATGAGCAATTCTGCAGCTAGACATATGCTTCAAAATCTGGAATTAAAAGTTTTTATTAATAAATTGTACATTGGAAACAGAAGAACATACAAGGGAATATAGTGAGAATATACCAATAAAAGAACAATGGAAACAAAAGGAATAAATGAATACTAAAGATATATATTATGCCTTTCCTGCAATTGAAGTTAAAGGCAAAGTGTTTGAGGTCATTTTTATTAATCCATGAAATTCAAAAGCTTTTTTCATTGATTTAGCTTTATTTGGGCATGACCAAAGACAGGAAGGTAGGCGGAAGAGGCATGACCATAGTAGTTAGCCTTTTTAAATCTTTAATAAAATACTCATGATTTCTTAAAATGCTTATTGCTATCTGGCTCCTTTCAAATGAGGAAGTGTATTCCTTGTGGAAAACACTTCCATATTTTTTGATTGTTTGCAGAACAAAAGATCAGTGCTATATATATTTAAAAAAAAAAAAAAACCAAAAAAAAAAAAAACAAAAAGAAAAAACAACACAGCAACAGCACCTATGAGAACTCATAAATGCATACCTGTTCTGAATTCCTTACGCTATTTATTTTCAACATGGATGGTTCTTTGATATATTTGAATATTCATTTGACGATGTAATGCTTGCTTACATGAATGGAAACTAGGAAAGCAGATGAAAGTACTACAGATCCTATGAATAAAAGCAATATCTTTTTTACATTTCATAATGTTCTGACTTTCAAATAAGTAAAAGTTGTTTGTGAAATTTCTGCTACTGGGAAATATTGATCCATTTTTAAAATAAGCTTGCAAGTGCAATAACGCTTTCATAAACATTCTTCAAATTGCTTCTGTCTTTCCTGTATAAATAAAATGCTGAGGATTCCTAAAATCTGAATTACAGAAAAGCTATGGATTGAGCGGTAAATGTTATAACGAAGTATCAATTTTAGAATAATTACTTTGAAAATATGAATTACAATTTAAAGTTGCCATCTTTGTATTGATTTTAAATCCATGTCCTTAATCAGGGAAGCCAGTGCAGCTGTTTCACATGTGATGTAGCCTTGTATCTGGTTCTCTTCGTACAGAAAATGAATAGTCAGTAGAAGGTAGATAGGGAAGCTCTCATATCATACTTCTTCCTTTTACTCCAGTAATGAAGGCAGCAGTACGATGCCTGCAAGAAATAATAACTTATTTGCATGTGACTTATAAATAGTTATCTCTTTACATATAGTTTGCTATCCATATTGGATTATTCTTCCTTGATTTCTTGCCAGTTTGCTTAAATATGTTACAAGAGGAGAAATCTGCTCAAAAAGAAGTATTAGTAGGGCAGCACAGAGGTGAATCTTTAAACAAATATGTTCACTGACTATACTATGCACAGGCTGGTAGTGGGTTGATTCAATGGATTTGGTTCTGTTCTTCTAAAGTAAACTTGGCTATATCAATGTCCACCAGTTTGTTAGCGTAATTAAATAATACTCTGTGAAAATCCCTAAAGTCATTCAGATGAGTTTATCAAATAATTTGATAAATTATTCGAGTTTTCAGTTTTTAGTAAAAACGAAACAGTAGAATCCATATTGCATATAATTATCATAGATGTATTGATTATGCAGTGAAAGGATGTTCAGTAGCTAAGTCTTTTCTACCTATGGCCCCTGTGGAGGATAGAGGGCCCTGGCTAGCTTAAGCCTGCCATATGGACCTGGTGGAAAAAGGTAAGTCTTACACACAGAGCAAACCTACCATATGGACTGGGTGGAGCACTCAAAACTCTAAACATTTCTCATACACAAGGGCCTTTTACACAGAAGAATGTAAAAACATGCATAATACATTACACAACAAAGCCATTGAAAAATGGATCAATTGTTTAGATTTAATATGATGCTTTCAAGCAGTGCCCAAAACTATATAAATAATCAGGGTTTATTTTGAAATAGTAAAGAAGATCATCAATCATTTACAGCTGACTATTTTACTTTGCATTTAACATCTGCTGTATAATGGGACTGTACAATACCACCCTTACTGCTGTATGAAAACAGGGCAGGCAAAAATAGTCATGGGGTTAAAACAAAGTTTCTCTGAATGTATTCCCTCAATGTCTTTCTTTCCCCTCTGATGTTAAACTGAAAAATAAATTTAATGCTTTGCATAAGAACTGTGTGACAAGTCCTGGACTTAGAAATGTCATCTACACTCTTAACTCTTTTGGGCAATAGGCTTAGAGCAGCGACTCAACCTTATTTGAAACTGAAAGGATCTGTGCCAACCAAAGCTCAGCTTTTTGGATGTCTAAGATGCCTGTTGCTTTTATGTTCAACAAATTTTTATTTGCCTTCCACTGTGAAAATGATGCTAGATAGTAGTGTTTTCTTTCACAGACCAAAGTGATAGTAAAGTAGCATAGTAAAATGACCATTATATTTCAAACCACCGGGCATCCTTTTTGATCCTTTCTATGCATTCCCATGTAATCACAAATCCACTGGCTTGAATTATTTATATATTTATATATATATATATAAACACGCCACACCACGTACCAAGATTCAGATCAGGAGTACTTCAAAAAAGATTATGCCAAAATATTGGAAAATGCAACATAAATTATATTTTTAAAATCTTATTTTCCAATTTCTTTTCTGTTCTGATAATAATTTATATATTTTTTCAGTGTTCTACATGCAAAAATGAATAAGCAGAGAAGAAGTCAAACCTATTTTAGTTTGCAAATGGGAAGATTATTTAGGCTGATATGTCCCTTCAAATTTTTTTAACAATCGTTTCCTTTTCTTGAGCTATGTTTTTTTTCCACTGGTCTTTAGTTAGACCTGACATTTCAAGAAAGGGACTCGTTTCTTTGTACACTGAAAAGGGAAGAAACAAACAAACAAACAAACAAACAAAGCCAAGAAATTTCAGAAACAGTATATCTGTTTCTGAGAAAAATAAGACAAAAAAGATTCTAGGAAGCACTAGAATATGCTGAGTTGGAGAAAACTAGGACAAAGAGAAGATAAAGAAGATGATTCTGAAAAAAATAGAGAAGAATTCAGATTTTAGTTTTTAACTTGCCAAATTATACCAAAATTTGCTAGAAGAGCAGCCTTCGTTAGCAACACTGACCTCCCTTCAAAAAGTGTAGAAAATCACTGAGGTTGCTGTGACTTGCTCATCTCAGTCTTCAGAGTGCAACAGTTCATAAAACCTTGCAGGACTCTCATGTCCTTATAGAACTCCTGTTCTTTCTCTACCTGGGCTAAAAGCCAACCTGTTATCAGGGTGCTGAATAAAAGTATTATCCTTAAATATATTATGAGCCCATCAGGTTAAGGTAATAAGCCCTGTGCTGTTTGTTTCAATATGTTTAGTCAGTAAGGCATAATTTATCTCAAAGTAGTAAAGAGATTTGAAACCACTCTTAGTATTTGTATTTTGTTTCATTGCTCCTGTTACATAATATTTATAACTGCTTAAGAAATTACATAAATATTCTTTTCCAGATATGTTGCTGTCATAAATATTGAGACACTTGCATAAATTTTGCTGTGAAACAGAATTAGTAAAATTCTTAGATCCTATAGAAGTGTTGTAATACTGATTTCATTCATGTTAGAAGGTAGATAAAAGGTGGAATGCAATATTTCATTTCAATGAAGGCTAGAAACTGGATTCTGGAAAAGATTTTAATTTACCAATATGTATATGGCATGTTTGCTGTGCAGTGTACCTTAATTTTTTATATTCATTGTCAACCACACTGACCTAGGTTACATGGTGACTCCAGGCAATTTTTTCTTTAGTGCTGAATGTGACCTCGTAATGTATAAATACATAAAGGTTATTTTTTGGTTTTTTATAATATGTATTCTGATATATTAGCATAAACTACATATTCAAATGCACGAAGACGTGTGGGCCAAATCATGTCTGTGTTTTCGAAAATAAAAGCAGTAAGTGCAAGCTTATTTTAAAGTGGATACCTCAAATGGAGCAGAAAACATTAGAGGTAAAACTTCTACATTATTCTATCAGTGAGCATCAAGCTAGTGAATGCCATAGAAATCTCACTAATGGACACATTCTGGCAGCTTGTTGCAGATGTTTGATGAATGAATTGCTAGAGGAATCATATCAGATGTAAAAATGCTTGTCTTTTCATTGTGAATTTTATTTCTGAGCACTCTGGGGTTTAGAGATTTTGGTTTGTTTATTATTATGGATTTATGTGAAAATCAGATATTCAGATATCATCTATAGGCAATGAGTTGAGAAATGTAACTATAATGTTGTAAAGGACTGTTTCTGATCCTATAAACTATGAAACTCATATTGAACTCCCATAGGCAGACAGCCAAAATTCTATTAGGATATCATAACCATATAATCCAAAATGTGTACATCAATTACTGTCTACAACATTTGCATCTGAGTACTGGAACCATTCCATAGATAGACATATTAAGGATGTTTATTACATTTGAAAAAAAAAAAAAAGATTTAAAAAATGAGTTAAGTATAATCAACAGTCTTTTATGTGAATGAGTATTTTTAGCTCCAAAACTAAGGAAGCCTCAGTGCTGTGCTGCTTCATGATGTTTGAACAGCACGCTCATTTTGTACTCTTACTGCTGGTGAGAATTTGTCAAAATGCTTTTGTTTTCGATTACTATTTCTTTACTGGCTATGAGAGGAACTAAGGTCTTGGAGTTACTATATCACATATTTCTGTAAAAAATATTTGTATATTTCCATTTAGATGCTTAATTGAAGACTGGATGATACTGAACTGCTCATGATGTAATGGTGATTACCTTAACTTGTGTGTGTACAGGGCTTGGCTAACACTATCTTCCAGTCACTTTCTTTTTGAGGCAGGATTTCTTCCAGTGCATTTATAGTTTTTCCTTACATATTCAAGAATTCCTTAGTCTTCTATCCTGTATCTCCACTGTGTTGGTTGAGCTGATATGAATATTTTTTTAATTTTTTTCTGTTACTTTATTGGCATCTTTAGCTGTAAGAGTGAGGTGCTAATACATCTGAGATAGGAATTTTGTCATTTAAAGGTTAGGAGCAGCTCTTCTTAGTATGATTCCAGTGGTAGGCATTTTTAGGCTGGTTGTATCATTCAGTGGTCTAATTAATACATTATCAACCTAAATATTAAGGGGTATGCAATAGTATTCTTTTTTATTGATGAAGTTATTAAAATCAAGTGTAATGACTGAGATGTCTTACAGGAAAGTGAAGTGAATATGAACACGTGTATTAATAGTAGGTTTCTGCAAAAAGAACTGTCACTGAGCATTTTATATATTTACTTAAAACTTGATATTTTCTCCTGTTAATTTAAGAAGAAACGTGGCAATATTCTGTATGAATGTTGTCTGAAACAACTAGATCAATAGATCCAGCTTTACAAATTCTGACCAGAGAAAGATTTTTCTGCTGTGGTGGAAGACCAGTTTAAGCCACCATAAATGCAGAGTGTTTAAGCCTCTTCTGACTTCTCTTTTGAGCTTCTCAGATATATTTATTTGTTAAGGACTGTTTACTTTTGTGTTGCCTCCTTACACCATGTGCCAAGTGTACCCAGTCTACCTCATCTGCTCACCAACACTGCTGGGAGCTGTTGGCGGGTTATATGTTGCTAAATGAATGACAAACTGTTGAGTGTTGCACAGACACACCACTGTCTATTTGTTTTCTTGTTGGGCATCCAGTCTGCTGTCAGCAGGTTACCAGGGGTCATGTGACAAGGCTGCGGCAGCGCTGTTGCTCAGTATGCAACATGACTATATAGGGAGTTTCTGAAAATGCTGGCTTCATTTTTTTTTCTGAAGAGAATGAATACTCGACATATTAATTTGAACACAGATCAACCAGTCAACCAAATGAAAACAATCCAGGCTGCCCAGAGAGGTTGTGAATGCACCATCCCTGGAAGTGTTCAAGGCCAGGTTGGATGGGACCCCGGGCAGTCTGGTCTACTATTAAATGTGGAGGTTGGCAGCCCTGCATGAGGCGGGGTGTGTGGAGCTTGATGATCCTTGAAGTCTCTTCTAGCCCAAGCCATTCTATGATTCTATGATTCTATGAATCCACAATGCAAACAAAAAAACCAGTATGAATGCAGTGCAGTTCCAGGCATAAAACCTTCACTTTCAGAGAATTACAAGTTACCAACTGTGCTTATCAAGAATTCTCTTCTTACTACTGTTAACTTACATAAAACGTCTGTTATTTCATTATTCTTTAATCATCTTAAATTCCAAAAGAATAGATGGTCCTGAGGATTAAGCCAAAGCATTTTTCATTTGAAATAATCCAATAAAATCAAGCAAAATATATTTGTTACTTTTTGTGATATTTTTTCTCTGCCTTTTGCAGTAGCCATACGGAGACATTTAAAGTGTAGAGAAGAACAGGCAATATAAAAATAAGTATGTATACTATGGATGTATTCCCTTGTGTATTGTTTTTATCAGTTCATAATTTTGAAAATGTAAGGCTTAATATACAATACACTCATTCGGGTTTTAAGTCCAATCCCTAATTTAAAGTTTGATGCTAATCATAAATCGTGGTCAGATTCAACATACTTGGCTTGATTTTTGATTCTGCGTACACTCAAGAAAGCTAGAGTACTACCAGTAGTCAGGCTACCTGGTCTAGGCTGTGAGCTTCTAAAGCCAACAAAATAAAGGAAATGAGATGTGGTAGGTTTTGATTTCCCAACCAAGTAGGAAATCCTGTCTGCTGTGTAGATGATTATCGACACAACTTCAGATTGTGAACGTAACTTCATAAAAAGCTCGGAATTGCATTTAGGAACATAGGAGCCACATTTACACAACTCTCCACATACACTTGTGCACAAAGTACTTCTTGTAGAATTGCTATGAAGCCAAGGTACATCCCTATTAGCACTCAGAATTGCCTGGCTGATGGAATGGACCTAGTAGAGTGCTAATTGGGACATTTGACATGAACCAGTAAAATATATTTATACTTTTTTTCAGTGTCCAAAGCACAGATGGCTTTTATCAGTATTTGATCTTTGCCAGTAGCATTTAAGTATCTTTAAAAAAGAAATAATGGACATAGTACTCGTATTTAGGAACTTCAAGTTGCAATATTGTCATGTGCCTTGCATTTATACTAATATATTGTTTAAAAATACATTAAAATATTTAATGTACCTTTCTCACCATCATTTTTCCTTAGAATTTTATTTCTTTAGGGTTTGTTAAAGTTCGTTACCATCAGGTGTTCAAGATACTTGTACTATATATGCTGAATTCTTTCTTGGAGTCACCTCTGAATATCCTGCTCTTCCTTTATTCCTGACCATTTGATGCACTTAAATGCATAAAATGCACTTTTATTCTGTGCAAATTTCTGTGAGTGAACAGGACAATTTTTGATATAGGGGCAGCAAAACCGTATTATTCTATTTGGGGCATTATACATTATGATGCTTCCAAATGTGGAAGCAATACTAGCATTTTAACATTTGATTATATGGTAAAATACATTTGTTAAAAAATATGAAGGATAATTTATTCTAAAATATTTTGAAATCCTTAGAATAAATAAACCAGCAAATACTACTTAACCCAACCCTAATTGGTAATTGGCTGCAAAATAAGATAAAAGTTATTAGAATAATCCTTTTATTGAAAGAGAAAATTAGATAAGTTGTGCTGATTGACTCTGAGGCCCTCCTAGGGACATGTAAAATGAAGAATAAAGTGAACTTGATCTAGTCCAAAGAGCCTGAAGAAATCCTCACAGCTGGAACATCACCACTAATTACATTTTTACTTTTTGGATATATTTTGCCAACTCTTCATTCATTTACAGTGATTTTACAGCATTAATTCCTTAACAAAACTAAAATGCTTATCTTTAAAGTAGATTTTTTTATATATTTGTCTTTACCAGCAATAAATTTCATTTGCAGTGAAGTACTGTGCTTGAAACACAATGATAATAACTTACACAAAATATGCTGTGTTAAACAACACAACTTTGCCATTTTGTTAATTTCTTGCTGAGTCAATACAATTTTCTTACTCCTTGGGCACTTTTTTCTCCATTATTTCATCTCAGTTTTACTATCCTTCTCCAAACTATTTGTCCACATTGAGTCTCATTCTATCCTATTTTCTCACTTTAACATTCACTCAGTAGTACTTCATTAGTCCCTATCTCCTTTTCAAGTCATACCAGTTTCCAAACCTCCACATCTCAATTTCAACCCACAATATATTTGTCTTTGTGCTTACATTAAATGCTATGAGTGAGTTGTTTTAGGAACAAATATGTTTGAAGTATTTTACAGAGAACAAAAAAGCATCAGGACACATTAAAAAGAGCCATTAAAATTACAGAAAGACATTAATCTGCAGAGTATTTTTTGAGCCAGCCATTATCTCTTGCTTTCAAATCCTGGCAATATCAACATTCTCCATTTTGATTGGTGACCAGTCTGAACTTATCCTACTTGCATTTAGGAACACAGACAACAGACTGGCTACCGCTATTCATCTATTATTGTTTAAATAGCTGTCACAGCTTCCATAGTGTCTGTTTCCATGTTATCTCATGAAGAACAAAATAGAATGGCAGCACACCAAGTACAGTGAAAAATGTTACTTGTATTTGGCCCAAACCTGCTGTTGTTCACAGATAAAATCTAGTTTGAACAAAAACAGGTTACTTTTTGAAACTGAGGAGCAATGGATTTAATGGATGTGGCATTTGCAAATATTTTAAAGATACGTGTTGATTTCAGACTTGCCTTTTATGGTGATTTAGTTCCAGTGTCAAGGTACAGATTCATCTCTGTTCTGATACTGTAGAGATTTCAATAGTAGTTTGTCCAATTCTTGTTTTTCTGTTAATTTATAACATCTTGGTGGTCAGCACAAACCAAGGCAGGCCTGGCCACTTCTTTGTTCTACCTTGTTCTTTCTTTTCATCTCTTTATACTGTTCTGCTCCCAGCTCTGACAATGGAGTTGCAGATTGACCCCATTTCTCCTCTTGCCCCAACTTTTCTTTGAATGCTTCCTTTGATGTGTTCAGACTAAAAATGCCAGATCTCTATCTCCCAGTCATTTTTGCAGTGTTGCTCCACTAGTAGGTTGAGGACCAGTAGTAGTTTCTTTGCAACAGTTCAAAAGATGCTATGTTAATTATTATTTGGAAACAAAGATGGAACACTGTGTTGAGAAAAGGGAACTTAGGCAGGAATGGAAGATTTTTAAATGCTTCAATGGCAAGAGGTCATATTATTATTGCTACTAAGATATGTGGTTTTGTTTTAATTGGCCATGTTTACAATGTGCTTTTTCTTAAAAATGCATTTTTTCAAGATTCCCTCAATCATTGCTTATCTCACATCCACAAATATTCATGCTTCCTGTGTATAATATGTACATTTGCTCTGTTTCAAACATACTCACACTCAAAGTTTATTTCACATGGGACATCAGGAAAACAAAGCCACATTAGTCTGACATTTTTTTGTGAGTTTAAGTTTCATTAAAATAAGTTCACTGTAAGTTCAGCTCTCTAGTCTTCCCCTTCAGTGTAAATTTGTTTCTGTTATTTATTATAATAGAAGAGTTTGGATTTTGAGTTCATTCTATTATCCATAACTTCAATCTTTTGGTGTTATTTTGCCTATTGAAAAATGGTGCCATGCATTGTTGAGAAAACCAGTACAAACATGTTTTGAGCATGCCTAAAATACAGCATACAACAGAATCACAGAATCACAGAATCACAGAATCGTAGGGGTTGGAAGGGACCTCCAGAGATCATCGAGTCCAACCCCCTTGCCAAAGCAGGTTCCCTACACCAGGTCGCACAGGTGGGCGTCCAGGCAGGTCTTGAATATCTCCAGAGAAGGAGACTCCACAACCTCCCTGGGCAGCCTGTTCCAGTGCTCCGTCAC
>JACDJE010000257.1:570149-632797 GCA_016647715.1 Pavo muticus | reverse complement strand
AAAAAAAAAAAACAAAAAGAAAAAACAACACAGCAACAGCACCTATGAGAACTCATAAATGCATACCTGTTCTGAATTCCTTACGCTATTTATTTTCAACATGGATGGTTCTTTGATATATTTGAATATTCATTTGACGATGTAATGCTTGCTTACATGAATGGAAACTAGGAAAGCAGATGAAAGTACTACAGATCCTATGAATAAAAGCAATATCTTTTTTACATTTCATAATGTTCTGACTTTCAAATAAGTAAAAGTTGTTTGTGAAATTTCTGCTACTGGGAAATATTGATCCATTTTTAAAATAAGCTTGCAAGTGCAATAACGCTTTCATAAACATTCTTCAAATTGCTTCTGTCTTTCCTGTATAAATAAAATGCTGAGGATTCCTAAAATCTGAATTACAGAAAAGCTATGGATTGAGCGGTAAATGTTATAACGAAGTATCAATTTTAGAATAATTACTTTGAAAATATGAATTACAATTTAAAGTTGCCATCTTTGTATTGATTTTAAATCCATGTCCTTAATCAGGGAAGCCAGTGCAGCTGTTTCACATGTGATGTAGCCTTGTATCTGGTTCTCTTCGTACAGAAAATGTATAGTCAGTAGAAGGTAGATAGGGAAGCTCTCATATCATACTTCTTCCTTTTACTCCAGTAATGAAGGCAGCAGTACGATGCCTGCAAGAAATAATAACTTATTTGCATGTGACTTATAAATAGTTATCTCTTTACATATAGTTTGCTATCCATATTGGATTATTCTTCCTTGATTTCTTGCCAGTTTGCTTAAATATGTTACAAGAGGAGAAATCTGCTCAAAAAGAAGTATTAGTAGGGCAGCACAGAGGTGAATCTTTAAACAAATATGTTCACTGACTATACTATGCACAGGCTGGTAGTGGGTTGATTCAATGGATTTGGTTCTGTTCTTCTAAAGTAAACTTGGCTATATCAATGTCCACCAGTTTGTTAGCGTAATTAAATAATACTCTGTGAAAATCCCTAAAGTCATTCAGATGAGTTTATCAAATAATTTGATAAATTATTCGAGTTTTCAGTTTTTAGTAAAAACGAAACAGTAGAATCCATATTGCATATAATTATCATAGATGTATTGATTATGCAGTGAAAGGATGTTCAGTAGCTAAGTCTTTTCTACACACATACATGTAGGCATGTATGTGTATGTGCTAGAGGTACATAAAGTTTTAATACAAGGTAAATGAGCGTTCTCTGAGCTCTCTTTGCCATATGGCCCCTGTGGAGGATAGAGGGCCCTGGCTAGCTTAAGCCTGCCATATGGACCTGGTGGAAAAAGGTAAGTCTTACACACAGAGCAAACCTACCATATGGACTGGGTGGAGCACTCAAAACTCTAAACATTTCTCATACACAAGGGCCTTTTACACAGAAGAATGTAAAAACATGCATAATACATTACACAACAAAGCCATTGAAAAATGGATCAATTGTTTAGATTTAATATGATGCTTTCAAGCAGTGCCCAAAACTATATAAATAATCAGGGTTTATTTTGAAATAGTAAAGAAGATCATCAATCATTTACAGCTGACTATTTTACTTTGCATTTAACATCTGCTGTATAATGGGACTGTACAATACCACCCTTACTGCTGTATGAAAACAGGGCAGGCAAAAATAGTTATGGGGTTAAAACAAAGTTTCTCTGAATGTATTCCCTCAATGTCTTTCTTTCCCCTCTGATGTTAATCTGAAAAATAAATTTAATGCTTTGCATAAGAACTGTGTGACAAGTCCTGGACTTAGAAATGTCATCTACACTCTTAACTCTTTTGGGCAATAGGCTTAGAGCAGCGACTCAACCTTATTTGAAACTGAAAGGATCTGTGCCAACCAAAGCTCAGCTTTTTGGATGTCTAAGATGCCTGTTGCTTTTATGTTCAACAAATTTTTATTTGCCTTCCACTGTGAAAATGATGCTAGATAGTAGTGTTTTCTTTCACAGACCAAAGTGATAGTAAAGTAGCATAGTAAAATGACCATTATATTTCAAACCACCGGGCATCCTTTTTGATCCTTTCTATGCATTCCCATGTAATCACAAATCCACTGGCTTGAATTATTTATATATTTATATATATATATATAAACACGCCACACCACGTACCAAGATTCAGATCAGGAGTACTTCAAAAAAGATTATGCCAAAATATTGGAAAATGCAACATAAATTATATTTTTAAAATCTTATTTTCCAATTTCTTTTCTGTTCTGATAATAATTTATATATTTTTTCAGTGTTCTACATGCAAAAATGAATAAGCAGAGAAGAAGTCAAACCTATTTTAGTTTGCAAATGGGAAGATTATTTAGGCTGATATGTCCCTTCAAATTTTTTTTAACAATCGTTTCCTTTTCTTGAGCTATGTATTTTTTCCACTGGTCTTTAGTTAGACCTGACATTTCAAGAAAGGGACTCGTTTCTTTGTACACTGAGAAGGGAAGAAACAAACAAACAAACAAACAAACAAAGCCAAGAAATTTCAGAAACAGTATATCTGTTTCTGAGAAAAATAAGACAAAAAAGATTCTAGGAAGCACTAGAATATGCTGAGTTGGAGAAAACTAGGACAAAGAGAAGATAAAGAAGATGATTCTGAAAAAAATAGAGAAGAATTCAGATTTTAGTTTTTAACTTGCCAAATTATACCAAAATTTGCTAGAAGAGCAGCCTTCGTTAGCAACACTGACCTCCCTTCAAAAAGTGTAGAAAATCACTGAGGTTGCTGTGACTTGCTCATCTCAGTCTTCAGAGTGCAACAGTTCATAAAACCTTGCAGGACTCTCATGTCCTTATATAACTCCTGTTCTTTCTCTACCTGGGCTAAAAGCCAACCTGTTATCAGGGTGCTGAATAAAAGTATTATCCTTAAATATATTATGAGCCCATCAGGTTAAGGTAATAAGCCCTGTGCTGTTTGTTTCAATATGTTTAGTCAGTAAGGCATAATTTATCTCAAAGTAGTAAAGAGATTTGAAACCACTCTTAGTATTTGTATTTTGTTTCATTGCTCCTGTTACATAATATTTATAACTGCTTAAGAAATTACATAAATATTCTTTTCCAGATATGTTGCTGTCATAAATATTGAGACACTTGCATAAATTTTGCTGTGAAACAGAATTAGTAAAATTCTTAGATCCTATAGAAGTGTTGTAATACTGATTTCATTCATGTTAGAAGGTAGATAAAAGGTGGAATGCAATATTTCATTTCAATGAAGGCTAGAAACTGGATTCTGGAAAAGATTTTAATTTACCAATATGTATATGGCATGTTTGCTGTGCAGTGTACCTTAATTTTTTATATTCATTGTCAACCACACTGACCTAGGTTACATGGTGACTCCAGGCAATTTTTTCTTTAGTGCTGAATGTGACCTCGTAATGTATAAATACATAAAGGTTATTTTTTGGTTTTTTATAATATGTATTCTGATATATTAGCATAAACTACATATTCAAATGCACGAAGACGTGTGGGCCAAATCATGTCTGTGTTTTCGAAAATAAAAGCAGTAAGTGCAAGCTTATTTTAAAGTGGATACCTCAAATGGAGCAGAAAACATTAGAGGTAAAACTTCTACATTATTCTATCAGTGAGCATCAAGCTAGTGAATGCCATAGAAATCTCACTAATGGACACATTCTGGCAGCTTGTTGCAGATGTTTGATGAATGAATTGCTAGAGGAATCATATCAGATGTAAAAATGCTTGTCTTTTCATTGTGAATTTTATTTCTGAGCACTCTGGGGTTTAGAGATTTTGGTTTGTTTATTATTATGGATTTATGTGAAAATCAGATATTCAGATATCATCTATAGGCAATGAGTTGAGAAATGTAACTATTATGTTGTAAAGGACTGTTTCTGATCCTATAAACTATGAAACTCATATTGAACTCCCATAGGCAGACAGCCAAAATTCTATTAGGATATCATAACCATATAATCCAAAATGTGTACATCAATTANACTCACAGATTATCTATGAAACGCTAATCTTAGAAGTCTTCAGACTCAGGGAGTTTTTCCCATTGTGATGTCACAACTGATCAGATCTGATTGTTATGATGATCCCACTAAGGAGTTGAGCACTAATTGTTAGAACATGTCTGTGTTTAAAAAAAATTAGGCCAATGATTGTAACCATGCTGTTAATATCATTTATTGTTCAGAGCATGTTTCATCTGTGGGAATCAGGTATACTTTTTTGATTAAAAATGCCTAGGCAGTCTGTAGATTTTCTCTGTTTGCTGAATCTTCTGACCTGTAAATGAAAGCATTGAGTGGGAAGGGTTAATTGTATAGCAAGCCTCATATTCAAATCTCCCTTTTATATGAAATATATGTCATTCTAGCAAATATTCTATTGTCAGTTCAAATAGAACACAAACTAAAATGAGATAATTGGGAAGGTGCCCATAAAGTCAGCTTGAATATTTTATCACGAGTATATGTGAGATAATATTTGTTTTAAAAAGATTCTATGGCACTGTAAACTCAGTCTCATTAGAGACTGCATTTAAAAGGCTTATAAAGTTACTCATTAATGTTATCTTGTTGTATCTCCACAGCTTTTTCATTAAAGAAAATTCAGCAGAAAGCATTTTCTCCTGATAGCAGGAACCAATTTGCAATAAATGTTCTGGAAACCACTAGGGAAGCCATTACTGAAGTCTAATAAAAACAGACAAGCGTAACTTGTTCTATATTTTTGTTTCAATCACATACAGATGAGACCCCGCTCTCCACACCAACCGCAAGAGACAGCCTTGACAAACTTTCTCTAACTGGGCATGGGCAACCACTACCTCCAGGTTTTCCATCTCCTTTTCTATTCCCTGATGGATTGTCCTCCATAGAGACCCTTCTGACTAACATCCAGGTAGGCCTTTCTGTAGATCAGCTTAAAGGAGTGGAGAGGAGCCAGTTGTTCAGATTTGTGTAAATTAATACAACCATTTTAGCTTAATCAGTTCATAAGATTATTTGGATCAACTAATTTGCTGAAACTTTCTAGTAATTTGGGATTTAAAGAAGCCGCAACAAATGAATGAATTTAGAAGCTGTCAGTTACAGTACATAAAAAAATAGATTGTGTATTAAACCACAGCAGAGAATTTGATGAAAATGGCATCGGGGTGTTTAATAACATTTGTCTTAAATGCTCTTTTTATTACAGGCTAATGAAATGTATCTTACTATTTAGGTATATCTCATTTACTAAGCAGAGAAACCTTTCTTTCATAAATAGTTATTTCATATTGCTGGAGTGCCAAGGTGGAAATGATATTTAAAGCTATTTGAAATGTGTCTCTCATAAAAGCATTCACAAAAAAGCACTTCTTTTATAAGTAAGCTCATTTCACTTTAAGTACTGTCTTCAAAGAATAGACTTCAAAGGATATTACCAAATTTTCTGCAGATTTCCTATTCAGTAGTCCGAATATCTATTGTGTGTACAGTACAGCCTGATTCAAATATTGTTCAAGGTATACATTTGCCTAGATGTTAGTGTTTAATATTAGAATGAGGATTTTTTTCCCCACAAATTCTATGATCATGTGTTCTCCAGATGCAATTTTTGCAACAGTATGTTGCATGAAGAAGCAAAATGTTAGTGCAGGAAATAATGCAGCCATGTTGTATTCATTACATACAATCTTTGTTTGTGCAGCTTCTAACTTCCAATATACTTTTTTTCCTGCAAATGTGTCAAGTCAATTCTATTATATTCAGCAAGCACTATACAAAGGAGAGCCAAAGCCTTTTTGCTTTATTTTCCTAAGCAAACTCTTTCAAGTTTATGGCCCTTTGGACTTGTTCTATGAAAAGTATACAGGATCCCTTTATTAGTGATGTTTTGAGTTCTAACAGTGAAAAAAGATAAAACACAATTGCTATTTAGAAATAAAGTATTATTATATCTGCCTGATTCAAAAGAATATAATTGTAATCGTTTTTTTTTGTTTGTTTGTTTGTGTGGGTTTTTGTTTTAGTAGTTGTAACTTTCGGATCTTAAATATATGAATTATAAAATGAGGTAATTCTGCAACATTTAGCATTCTTCTAACAGGCGAGCTGAAATCTATAATGAATATTTTTTTCAAAGGTATAAAAAAAGTTAATAAAGTATCTAATGTTTTAGCTGTGCATGCCTGTACAGGAAAGTTCCTAGTAATTTTTTTGACAAATGTGTGCAGTCAATGTCTCTAGACAGCAACCTAATGAGCAAGGCATTCAGCATCAACAGGTTAGCTAATCTCGTGATTGAATGTGAGAGTGCTGCACGACTTCAGGATAAATGACTAGGATTAATTTGCCAAGAATGCATTCAGTGTTGTTTTACAGAAAACGTGAACATGAAATTCAGTCATTGCTTTCATTGCTTTTTTTTATTATTTTTTAAAACTAATCTTATGTGTTGAAGAGATAAAATGAGAGCCAAGATCATAAAGGAATTAGAGACTTCTTTATGCTTTTTCTCATTGTGTTTTTTGACTTACTGTTCCTTACTTTGAGTTTCCACATCATGACAAATCACCTATCAGGGTAAACAGGTTGCATGTAAAACCTTCTGGATTTTTTCAATATGTCTCTTTGTCTCACTGTATTACTTCCACAGATCTCTGGAGTCCTTTCACATACTATCAAGGCTTGTTTTTTTGTTTTTTTTTTTTTGTTTTTTGTTTTTTCCCCATACATTTACATCTCTATCAGGACTATATAAAAAATACTTCACTATATATACCTATATTTATATTTAGCTAGCTTGATGTTCCTACCTTGATAGAAAATGATAAATATTCTCTTTAAAACAATAGAGCCTATTATAATAACCTGTGCACAGTGGCAGTTTCTCTAATCAGTGACATTTAAGTAGTGTTTTCCATATTCAGTGGTTATTGTAATGAAAGGACTACCACAGATACATAAGTGAACTATGTCCCAACACTTTCATAACAGAAGTACAGGTACTAGTTCAAACTTCTTAACAGGATTTGTGAAAAGGGAACTTTTGTACTATGGTCACTGCTTGCAGTATGGTTTGTGACTTTATTAGGAAGTACATAAGCACCACCTGAAATCCATGATGCTTCAGTACATGAGACAGAACTCTTGTCATTGGGTCAATTTCCCTTTATTCTCCTTTAGTCCAGGCACACCTTGCATCCTTTTCAGTACAGAAGTATAAATTAGAAAGAAAGTTGAAGCATCAACTTTCCTCACCATTCTCTTGTTCCAGCTACACTAAGAACAGGTTACTAACCACGGAGCGGATCTAACTTTCTAGAAAAGATCATTTTGCCTACAGTTTGTTCCCTGCCTCCGATGTTAAGGTTCTTTTGAATAAGAAAACAGCAAAAATCTAGCCATAGTCTAGATGAGTGATTTTGCTGTTCTCTTTTTCCAAGCATCACACATGACCAAAATGCAGACATATCACAGGACAAATGTAGGTCTCCCTGTGAAATGCAAGTGAAATGTATCTTCATTAGGTTATAGAATTGGAGTACATATGTGACCTGCCACGTGCTGTGGTGGAGAATGCCTATATTTTAGGAATATGAAGCTCATATTACTACATAGGCAAGCGAGCTCTGGCTAAACAAACCTGTGAGGATGTGATGGTGTTGTGATCTACTGTACTGACTCAGTTGTGTGCATAATATAGAAACTGGGTGCCTCCAGAAGAATATATGTAGAATCTGTCCTGGTTTAAAATAGAACGAAGTCAAGGTATCTATGGACAATAGAAGGTCTAATATTGAACTTTGTCAGAGTGAGGAGGAGCCATGGGGACAGTGCTTTTGAGTTAAATAGAAAATTAGTGAACACTTTTAATATTTGAAAACAGTGTGCAAAAAGTTGTGCGGATGTTGGAGAATTTAGGTAATGTCTGTCAATTTAACTTGCGCAACTCCACTTACTTCCTTTAAAGTTGTCTACGAAACACTAGGCAAGTCTTCCATATGTATTAAATCTAAATGAATAAACCTTAATCCATTGGTGTCCAACCTTTCGGCTTGCCTGGGCTTCACTGTGTGAAGAGGAATTGTCTTGGGCCACATATATGTAGGTTGCTCGGAAAGCAATGCCTCCTACTTATTTTCATGGAGACTACAATAGATACAATGAGCACAGTACCTCTTTTTGATAGAACAAATTCTCAGCTACAAAATACTGTTTTTCAATATAGTTAAATCGTTAGCTATGCATTTCTTCCAGTGATGAACATTAGCTTGCATGCCATGCTCATCCAAATCTGCACCAGCAGAGGTGACCCACTGTCACTTGTTGCTACTCCTGAAATGCACCACCTACCACTTCGCTGTGCTCACATCCACTGTTTGGTCTCCATAAACATTCAGCAAGAGTTAATCATTGTGTCAGTGGGTGCCATTTTTTCTGTAGAGTTCAGTAACACCCCTTTGCTTCATATGCGCTTCCATATCGGATGCCATCTTGTAAGTCTGCCCCTCTGCTGCCATCTGTCACACAGCAACAACATATAACAGAATATTGGTGGGAAGGTTCAACCTCTACTGCCAGTACCGACATCTGCCTCTGATGTTGTAGGCCAACATAATAAAACAGGAGACATTACTTTTGGAGCAGCCTTCATGAAATATATAATATAGTTAATGTATGTAAGTAACAAAACTTATTTTAATTGTTGATATTTTTATTAAAACAGTAATTAAAAAGAACAAACCAACCATAAACCTAGTGGGCTATACGACCAGTTTTTGTGAAACTAACATTAGTCTGATCTGATGGCAGTGGTTCCAGTTCTTAGTGAATCTCAAGATGCGTATTAGAGATTTTTTATGAAATTTTACTCTTCTGTGCTTCGTTCTTGACAATAATGGTTCACAAATATACAAACTTTGCAAAAGTGATGACAGGAATGACTGTGAAGTGACATTTTTCTCTTATAAAAATCTATTAAAGAGACACGATCAAATTTTTGAGTTGAATATCTGATTGCAAATCTATACATCCCACTTCAAAAATATATTGTTGAATGAAAATGGAGTTGCAAAAATACCAAAAAATCAGTGGCTTTTCTGGCAGTCTTGAAACCTATTCTCAAATTCCTTAACTATAACAGAAAGCAAGGTTACATTTTTTTTTTTTGCTTTTTGCTGAACCGTGTTTAGCGATTATATCAAAATGCATACAATTATTTGCCATACCTTGAGCTGGCATTGCACTGTGCCCTCCTCCTTGTGCCCTGGTTTCAGCTCAGACAGTGGTAATAGCTCACTGATGGGTTGGTTGTTGCCAAGAGATGCGTGCATGCCCAGGGCCCGGCAGGGCTGCTCAGTGGGACAACGCCGCCACCATGATGGCGTGGGTCAGGAGGCGGCCACAGGATGGAATGGGCCAGGCTGTGGTTTAGACATGCTTGCCCTAATCAGTAATCCACAAGTCAAGACAATTTGCTCTATTCCTTTTTAATGTCATAGATATGTTTTTCTTCCTTCTCCCTAAATGCTGTGGTTTAAAACATAAACACCGCATAGCTGTTCAGTCACACCACTTGTGGCAGAGGGATGGGGGAGAAAATTGAAAAGAAGAGTGCAAGAACTCATGGATTAAGATAAGGACAGTTAAAAAAGAAAGAAAAAAAATGTGGAAAAAAAAAAAACAACAGCAGATAAAACCAGTAACAACAAAAAGGATGTACAGAATATGTGGTGCACAATGGATTTGCAACCACCTGCCCAGCTGGTTCCCAAGCAGTGGCAGGCCCTGCAGCCAACTCCCACAGTTTTGTTTTTCAGCATGACATCACAGAATATGGATTATCCCTTTGGCCAGTTTAAGTCAGATGTCCTAGTCCTGTTCCCTCCCAGCTCCTTGTGCCTCTTCCCTTTCCAGGGAGGCAGTACCTGAAGCTGAAAAGTCCTTGACTCTGTGTGTAAGCATTGCTCTGCAACAACTAAAACATCAGTGTGTTATCAACATCTCTAAATCCAAAACACAGCATCATACTTGCCACAGTTAAGAAAATTAACTCTATCCCAGCTGAAACCAGGACTTGATAAATATTTATTGAAAAATAAAATAATAATAATAAAAAAGCACCACTAGCAAAAAAAACTCAACAATGAACAATGTTTAATTATTTGTACATTCAAAGAGGAGATAATCAAAATATGCGGAGTCTGGAACAAGCAAGGTTAAATCTTTCTGGGAACTGCTGAGATAGATATAAATAATTAACAAAATATAATTAAATACACAAATAAAACAAATGAGATGGGGCCATATTTTCTTATTCAGCTGTATATCTACCCATTTAAGAGGAAGAGAAAATAAATTTCCCCTGAGAACTTAAAACAAGTGATATGTCTGTTCCTTCCCACTGTACATTTGTTAATTTCTTCCAGACTAAATTCTGTAAGTCTATGTGCAGCTTCAGAAAGGATAAAGGGTAACGGAAGGTGGATCACAGCAAAATGCTATGTGAGTACTAGTAAGAAGGCTGAAGATGTTTCCATATCTTTCGCATAAATTCACCTTTTGGAGTCATGACCCAGTTATGCCAAAGTATGTTACAGCCACAGCCTTTCGTGATATTGCAGTGTTCCTGGATAATAGTAATGTTATTTTAGACTTTTGGAGTCTAAATACTTACTGACCATGGGCTGATTTTTTATTAATAACTAAGGGACGAATTAATTGCACCAATAGTTATGTTTTTCCATTGACACAGTCTTACTGCTAAGTATTTTTCAAAGAAATATGTATAATAGACTACAAGTATCCCATTGATGTTAATAAAAGAAATGTATGACTGCACACAAAATTCCCTTGTGAAAACAAAGAGAACAACTGGCTTTATTGCTGTGAGTCTCCTGTGCTGTTGCCATCTATGACTAAGTACACTGGAGGAAAATAGTACAGACAGTGGGTAAAGTAAAAATCGCAGTTTTGCTTTGTGTTTTTCTATTTGTCTTCTGCTAAAATTAAAGAGAAAATTATTTTTCTCAAAAAATATTGATGAACAGTATCATGCTTTTACTGATGATAGAGGTTTTCAACCTGAGATATTACAAAAATGTCTTTCAAGAGTCATCTGTACTCATGCTGTACTCATGCTGTTACATTACTTTGCATAAGTTACTAAGTTAGCAGTCAGATTCAAATTGCAAATATTCAGAATTTAACCTGTGAAGGTTAATATAAATTGTTTATATGCAGTTGTTTTTTATTTCCTCAATAATGAGAGCATAAAAATTATATGGGCAATTATTGAAAGTAAAGCAATGTCTTCTAGACAGACTAGTAAGTCTTCTAGATTAACTAGGAAGGCCATTTTAAAGTCACAAATAACTATGTAGCTAAGTGTGTTATCCATAACACACAGTAGTAGCTAGAATGAGAAAGAGCTTCTAAATACCTTTTTTCTTCTATAGGCAACACATGATTTTATTTATTTATTCATTTATTTTTAATAGTGATGGGTAATACTGGCTTTGAGAGATATGTTTAATTTGTAAAAGATCTGTAGTCTGCCCTAACAAAATGGTGTTTACAAGTATATTAGAGATAACTATTAGTCAGTGAATGGGAAGAAATGTCGACCATACATCAAATTATTTTTTTTATTTAGAATATTTCTAGAGGACTTATTAGTGGAAAATATCAAACAAATAAACAGAGAAAACAATATATATATATATATATATCAGAATGATCTCTAAGTTTCCAGGGGAAAATGTCAATGTTTTATATTACACTGAAATTATATATATATATATATATATAAACAGTGACACAGACAGGAAGAATGGCATGCCATGTTTAAAGCCTTCCTCCTGATAGAGCTATACTGTATTAAAAACAAATCTGGAACCTGAGCATGTTCACTACAATTATCATTATCCAGCCTCCATAACATCTGACCTTCCCTAAAGGGAAATATTTTCTTTTTGTTAATGTCCTGTGTTGCACTGCATTTCCCATTGTCATTGGCAGCATATTGATTTAATATCAGGTTAGAGGATTAGCCATAGCAAATACAAGTTGGACATACTGTATTTTGTATAATCTTTTACAGATGATCCACTGGGAGAATTAATAGAATTTCATGCAACTCTGAAATTGCTATTCCTGTTCCAAAGGGCACTGATGATTTTTAGATGCTGTACTTTTTAGTTGATTTTCTCAACCCTTCTTCGAATACAGATAGATACTGAATGTTTCCAGTATTTTTGCATTCGAGATGTCATTGGCAGCAACAGCACTTTTGCATATGCATCAGTTTGGCTCTAGTGCAGATTTTTTTCTACATTGGACACCTACTGATGTGCACTGATTTAACTTCTAAAAATGAAACTTAATTTTGTGTAGCTTATAAGTAGTCCCTAGTGTGTCTTGGCTCCAAAAAGCTAATATTTTTCAGACATAATCAGCAGCAATAGGTAATGTATTACCATTAGCTACGTTAGCAGAGGGTTTCAAAAAATGAAAGGTTGAAGGAGGAAGTATGGTGCAGAAATTCAATAGAAAATGTAATATGCTCTTAGCAGCTTCATACTATGTAGCGATTTTAATACAAAATTACACATCTGTGTTACACTAGAATTATTCTCTATGTTCATTCATGGATATTTAAAAAAACACAAAAATATTTGTTAGCCAAGGACAATAATAGTTTAACAGTAATTTATTTTAAACTGCTACTGATAATACAACCAATCAACACATTAAGTGGTGCCAACATTGGCATCTTGCTAAATGATCTCTAGACTTTGCACTGAGAGTACATCTTTCAAAGATAAGTCAACAAGAGCAATCAGAGCAGAAAATTAGAATTTGGTATCTTAGAATTAAAATACAGCTAAACTAAAGTTTTAATTGGGGTGATCTAAAAGGGCACTTGACGTAATGATCTCTTTCATTTGTTACTAATTGTTTATTCCTGATGAAGAAGAAACATGTACATGAATGTAGTTGAACTGAGTAAAGATGGCAGTTGTTTTAGCAGCTCGATTTTATGGTTAAATAAGATGAATTGCAAGAATTTGGAAAAGATATTTGAATCTTTGAAATTATTTGACTATATGCTTTTAATCTACAAGTACTCTTTGTATAATTTCCCTTGTTCTGCTTTTTTTTAATTTGTGATTTGGATGTATGATGTGTTCTAGTAAGATGAATTGGAGGAGATTAAAATACTCTAGACTTCCAACATAAACGAGAGGCAGGTATTGATATAACAATTCCTATCTGAATTTCTTAGTAGCACCCATTATAGAAAACATAATTTATGATAAGTGTAAGCATAGCAGAATGAAGACGTGATCAATGGCTCACTGTCTGGATGGAGATCAGTGATGAGCTGTCCCCCAATGGTCAGTGCTCTGGATTGATACTCTTTAATATCTTCATCAGTGACATTGACAGTGGGGTTGAGTGCATCCTCAGCAAGTTTGCTGATGACATCAAGCTGTGGGGTGCGGTCAACACACCAGAGGGATGGGATGCCATCCAGAGGGACCTGGATGAGCAGTGGGCCCAGGTGAACCTCATGAGGTTCAACAAATCCAAATGCAAGATCTTGCACCTGTGTCGAGGCAACCCCATTAACAATACAAGCTGGGAGATGAAAGGATTGAGTGCAGCCCTGCTGAANTTCTCAAGGCTAAACAGACCCAGTTCACTTAGCCTTTCTTCATAGGGGAGATGCTCCAGGCCCTTCACCATCTTTGTGGCCCTCCGCTGGATTCTTTCCAAGAGATCCCTGTCTTTTTTTGTACTGGGGAGCCCAGAACTGGACACAGTACTCCAGATGAGGCCTTATCAGGGCAGAGTAGATGGGGAGGATCACCTCCCTCGACCTGCTGGCCACGCACTTTTTAGTGCACCCCGGAATGCCATTGGCCTTTTTGGCCACAAGGGCACACTGCTGGCTCATGGCCAACCTGTCGTCCACCAGGACACCCAGGTCCCTTTCTGCAGAGCTCCTCTCCAGCAGGTCATGCCCCAACCTGTACTGATACTCACAGTTTCCCAGGTGCAAGACTCTACACTTGCTTTTGTTAAACCTCATCTGGTTTCTTACTGCCCAGCTCTCCAGCCTGTCCAGGTCTCTCTGAATGGCAGCACAGCCTTTAGGTGTGTCAGCCAATCCTCCCAACTTTGTATCATCAACTTGCTGAGGGTGGCCACTATCCCCTCATCAAGGTCATTGATGAAGATGTTGAACAAGACGGGACCCAGCACCGACCCCTGAGGAATACCGCTAGTTACAGGTCTCCAACCAGGCTCTGCACCTCCAACAACAACCCTCTGTGCTCTGCCACAACATCTATTTATAATTAAAGTACAGCAGAGACTTCAATCCTTTGCCCAAAATTTCAGGTATGACCTGTGTTAGGAGTTTTCTTTATCTCAACTATTACATTGAAAGAACATAGTTTTTAAGCAAAGTAAGGTTTATATATTTTTTTAGATAGGTGAGTTTTATCTGTTTTAAAACATTTTTCAGCTCAAGGCTTAAAATTTTAGTAAGATTTTAAGTTATTTCAAGAAGGATGAGAGATTTTTGGCCTATTTCTGTGGCAAACCTAGAGGCATACTTTCACATTTGTATAATTTAATTCCATGATGCATACTAGTGATTAGGCTCTTCCTTTCTATACCATGCAAGTCAATACTTTCACCGGGACCACTGATATATGGAGGACTTCAGTCAAAAACACAAATGAATAACAAAGAAGAGGTTTGTAACTTTTTTAACATTGTGTATGAAACATTTGTGAAAGCCATACTCACATCAGTCAAAAATAATACTGTGCAGCCTTTATCAGTCTATAATCTAATCATTTTTCTTAAGTTTTAATTGTTTGTTGTGATTAATGAAAGCATAACAATTCTGACAGCAGTTTGGAAGAAAAAAAAGATAATTATTCTTCACACTAGAACATGATTGCAGAAGATGAACTAGCTGGATTACTTGAGAACAGTAAAGAAGTTTATAAAATCCAGGATTACCTATTTATTTATTTTTGCTAATGTGGTGAATATATTTATAATATTTTTAAAGTTGAAAAGAAAATAAACAATTATTATTTAGGGTCAAGTTACTGTATGTTACTGCAAAATGATGACAGACAGTGGAATAGCATGAGGATAGATGATGCACACAAACAGAGTACATTTTTCATAGTCTGCTTTTAATCTCTTAAAATGTAGGTTCAGTCATCTACAGCCGGTTTTTCTCAACAGTCTGTGATCTGACTGGAAAATCTGATGAAATATACTTAACAAAATCATTTTATTGGCTGAAGCTTTCTTTGGTAAATGTCAGTTTGTTTCACAAAGCTTACTTTGGTAAACTTTTGACTTACGACTTTATGAGAAAGTAAAAATTGTTCCACAGATTGTAAAAAATAGAGAATATTAAATGGGCTTTTACTCCTTTTGTAGGCTACTCTCAGCCTAAGCCTCTGTGAACTGGGAAGAACAGTTTTAACGGTATGACTGATCATTCCAAATGTAGATCTTTCTATCTGAGCAAGTCATCTGAGGCTCCTCTTATACTCAATAGGAACTTCTAGAAGAAGATTTGTCTCCTCCTGTATCCTCCTGGTGGCTATAATAGTTTAGATGGATTAATGCCTTAAAATGCTGTGTTTCTCTCCACTAGCTATAGAAGGAGTCAGGTGGTACAAGCTCAGGAGCCTATTTTGGCTTTTCTGTGCAGGGACATAGTGGATGTGGCTTTTACACTAGCACCATTAAGTGCTGGCCAGAACAATGGAGCAAATGAGGAGATGGAGCAAGGAATCAGCACCTAAAAGTGCTTAACAGAGATTTCTTCTGTATGGAATGTTGATGGAAATGAACTTCTGGGAAGAACTGGGATTCCAAGTTACAGTGTGCTTTCCCTTGGCTGCTGAAACACTCTAACCCATTCTGGCAAAAGATTTCAGTTTTTCTCTCTCTAGACTATTGCCACTTTAGAATATACAGCACCTCACTTCTTTTTATTTCTTTTTAGGAAAATAGTATCAGGACTTTCATATAATACATTTCCTAATGTGTATGCTAGGATAAAAATGAAGTACAACTATTCATTAAAGCTGTAATTAAATATATTGCAGGAAAAAAAATTAATATACTTCAAAAAATATGTATAATGTTTATGAAAGCTAAATGAAATAGACTGACAAACTCTTATATATTCAAACAGCTGTGCAGAGTTCTGTATGCATCCTGATGCCATGGAACTGTATTGAGATACGTCAATGTTTCCGTTAATAACTGAGCTGTTGCTAAGAAAAATATGCATAGTTATATGTATCTAAATAAATGTATAGATAGTTTTCCTTTTGAAAAATTCAGAGTAACATCTAGTGCAAAGGGCTTGACCTAAATTTCTGTATTGTATCAACAGTAGTCTAAAAATATTTCAAAAATNAAAACAACAGCAGATAAAACCAGTAACAACAAAAAGGATGTACAGAATATGTGGTGCACAATGGATTTGCAACCACCTGCCCAGCTGGTTCCCAAGCAGTGGCAGGCCCTGCAGCCAACTCCCACAGTTTTGTTTTTCAGCATGACATCACAGAATATGGATTATCCCTTTGGCCAGTTTAAGTCAGATGTCCTAGTCCTGTTCCCTCCCAGCTCCTTGTGCCTCTTCCCTTTCCAGGGAGGCAGTACCTGAAGCTGAAAAGTCCTTGACTCTGTGTGTAAGCATTGCTCTGCAACAACTAAAACATCAGTGTGTTATCAACATCTCTAAATCCAAAACACAGCATCATACTTGCCACAGTTAAGAAAATTAACTCTATCCCAGCTGAAACCAGGACTTGATAAATATTTATTGAAAAATAAAATAATAATAATAAAAAAGCACCACTAGCAAAAAAAACTCAACAATGAACAATGTTTAATTATTTGTACATTCAAAGAGGAGATAATCAAAATATGCGGAGTCTGGAACAAGCAAGGTTAAATCTTTCTGGGAACTGCTGAGATAGATATAAATAATTAACAAAATATAATTAAATACACAAATAAAACAAATGAGATGGGGCCATATTTTCTTATTCAGCTGTATATCTACCCATTTAAGAGGAAGAGAAAATAAATTTCCCCTGAGAACTTAAAACAAGTGATATGTCTGTTCCTTCCCACTGTACATTTGTTAATTTCTTCCAGACTAAATTCTGTAAGTCTATGTGCAGCTTCAGAAAGGATAAAGGGTAACGGAAGGTGGATCACAGCAAAATGCTATGTGAGTACTAGTAAGAAGGCTGAAGATGTTTCCATATCTTTCGCATAAATTCACCTTTTGGAGTCATGACCCAGTTATGCCAAAGTATGTTACAGCCACAGCCTTTCGTGATATTGCAGTGTTCCTGGATAATAGTAATGTTATTTTAGACTTTTGGAGTCTAAATACTTACTGACCATGGGCTGATTTTTTATTAATAACTAAGGGACGAATTAATTGCACCAATAGTTATGTTTTTCCATTGACACAGTCTTACTGCTAAGTATTTTTCAAAGAAATATGTATAATAGACTACAAGTATCCCATTGATGTTAATAAAAGAAATGTATGACTGCACACAAAATTCCCTTGTGAAAACAAAGAGAACAACTGGCTTTATTGCTGTGAGTCTCCTGTGCTGTTGCCATCTATGACTAAGTACACTGGAGGAAAATAGTACAGACAGTGGGTAAAGTAAAAATCGCAGTTTTGCTTTGTGTTTTTCTATTTGTCTTCTGCTAAAATTAAAGAGAAAATTATTTTTCTCAAAAAATATTGATGAACAGTATCATGCTTTTACTGATGATAGAGGTTTTCAACCTGAGATATTACAAAAATGTCTTTCAAGAGTCATCTGTACTCATGCTGTACTCATGCTGTTACATTACTTTGCATAAGTTACTAAGTTAGCAGTCAGATTCAAATTGCAAATATTCAGAATTTAACCTGTGAAGGTTAATATAAATTGTTTATATGCAGTTGTTTTTTATTTCCTCAATAATGAGAGCATAAAAATTATATGGGCAATTATTGAAAGTAAAGCAATGTCTTCTAGACAGACTAGTAAGTCTTCTAGATTAACTAGGAAGGCCATTTTAAAGTCACAAATAACTATGTAGCTAAGTGTGTTATCCATAACACACAGTAGTAGCTAGAATGAGAAAGAGCTTCTAAATACCTTTTTTCTTCTATAGGCAACACATGATTTTATTTATTTATTCATTTATTTTTAATAGTGATGGGTAATACTGGCTTTGAGAGATATGTTTAATTTGTAAAAGATCTGTAGTCTGCCCTAACAAAATGGTGTTTACAAGTATATTAGAGATAACTATTAGTCAGTGAATGGGAAGAAATGTCGACCATACATCAAATTATTTTTTTTATTTAGAATATTTCTAGAGGACTTATTAGTGGAAAATATCAAACAAATAAACAGAGAAAACAATATATATATATATATATATCAGAATGATCTCTAAGTTTCCAGGGGAAAATGTCAATGTTTTATATTACACTGAAATTATATATATATATATATATATAAACAGTGACACAGACAGGAAGAATGGCATGCCATGTTTAAAGCCTTCCTCCTGATAGAGCTATACTGTATTAAAAACAAATCTGGAACCTGAGCATGTTCACTACAATTATCATTATCCAGCCTCCATAACATCTGACCTTCCCTAAAGGGAAATATTTTCTTTTTGTTAATGTCCTGTGTTGCACTGCATTTCCCATTGTCATTGGCAGCATATTGATTTAATATCAGGTTAGAGGATTAGCCATAGCAAATACAAGTTGGACATACTGTATTTTGTATAATCTTTTACAGATGATCCACTGGGAGAATTAATAGAATTTCATGCAACTCTGAAATTGCTATTCCTGTTCCAAAGGGCACTGATGATTTTTAGATGCTGTACTTTTTAGTTGATTTTCTCAACCCTTCTTCGAATACAGATAGATACTGAATGTTTCCAGTATTTTTGCATTCGAGATGTCATTGGCAGCAACAGCACTTTTGCATATGCATCAGTTTGGCTCTAGTGCAGATTTTTTTCTACATTGGACACCTACTGATGTGCACTGATTTAACTTCTAAAAATGAAACTTAATTTTGTGTAGCTTATAAGTAGTCCCTAGTGTGTCTTGGCTCCAAAAAGCTAATATTTTTCAGACATAATCAGCAGCAATAGGTAATGTATTACCATTAGCTACGTTAGCAGAGGGTTTCAAAAAATGAAAGGTTGAAGGAGGAAGTATGGTGCAGAAATTCAATAGAAAATGTAATATGCTCTTAGCAGCTTCATACTATGTAGCGATTTTAATACAAAATTACACATCTGTGTTACACTAGAATTATTCTCTATGTTCATTCATGGATATTTAAAAAACACAAAAATATTTGTTAGCCAAGGACAATAATAGTTTAACAGTAATTTATTTTAAACTGCTACTGATAATACAACCAATCAACACATTAAGTGGTGCCAACATTGGCATCTTGCTAAATGATCTCTAGACTTTGCACTGAGAGTACATCTTTCAAAGATAAGTCAACAAGAGCAATCAGAGCAGAAAATTAGAATTTGGTATCTTAGAATTAAAATACAGCTAAACTAAAGTTTTAATTGGGGTGATCTAAAAGGGCACTTGACGTAATGATCTCTTTCATTTGTTACTAATTGTTTATTCCTGATGAAGAAGAAACATGTACATGAATGTAGTTGAACTGAGTAAAGATGGCAGTTGTTTTAGCAGCTCGATTTTATGGTTAAATAAGATGAATTGCAAGAATTTGGAAAAGATATTTGAATCTTTGAAATTATTTGACTATATGCTTTTAATCTACAAGTACTCTTTGTATAATTTCCCTTGTTCTGCTTTTTTTTAATTTGTGATTTGGATGTATGATGTGTTCTAGTAAGATGAATTGGAGGAGATTAAAATACTCTAGACTTCCAACATAAACGAGAGGCAGGTATTGATATAACAATTCCTATCTGAATTTCTTAGTAGCACCCATTATAGAAAACATAATTTATGATAAGTGTAAGCATAGCAGAATGAAGACGTGATCAATGGCTCACTGTCTGGATGGAGATCAGTGATGAGCTGTCCCCCAATGGTCAGTGCTCTGGATTGATACTCTTTAATATCTTCATCAGTGACATTGACAGTGGGGTTGAGTGCATCCTCAGCAAGTTTGCTGATGACATCAAGCTGTGGGGTGCGGTCAACACACCAGAGGGATGGGATGCCATCCAGAGGGACCTGGATGAGCAGTGGGCCCAGGTGAACCTCATGAGGTTCAACAAATCCAAATGCAAGATCTTGCACCTGTGTCGAGGCAACCCCATTAACAATACAAGCTGGGAGATGAAAGGATTGAGTGCAGCCCTGCTGAAAAAGACCTGGGTGTACTGGTAAATGGGAAGCTGGACATGAGCCAGCAATGTGCCCTCACAGCCCAGAAAGCCAACTGCATCCTGGGCTGCATCAAAAGAAGCATGACCAGCAGGTCGAGGAAGGTGATCCTGCCCCTCTACTCTGCTCTGGTGAGGCCTCACCTGGAGTACTGCGTCCAGATGTGGAGTTCTCAGTACAGGAGAGACACAGACCTGTTGGATTGTGTCCAGAGAAGGGCCACAGAAATGATCCAAGGGGTGGAACACCTCTCCTATGAGGAAAGGCTGAGAGAGTTGGGGCTGTTCAGCCTGGAGAAGAGAAGGCTCCAAGGTGACCTGATAGTAGCCTTTCAATATCTAAAGGGGAGCTACAGAAAAGAAGGGGACAGACTCTTTAGCAGTGTCCGTGGTGACAGAACAAGTGGCAATGGCTTCAAGCTTAGAGTAGATTTAGGTTGGATGTAAGGAAGAAGTCTTTTACAGTGAGAGTGATGAGGCACTGGAACAGGTTGCTCAGAGATATGGTTGATGCCCCATCCCTGGAGACATTCAAGGCGAGGCTGGATAAGGCCCTGATGGGCAACCTGATGTAGCTGTGGTGTCCCTGTTCATTGGAGGGAAGTTGGACTAGGTGGCCCATAAAGGTCCCTTCCAACTCTAAGGATTCTGTGATTCTATGAATCTTAGAGGGGGATTTCAAGTGAATGATAATATTAAAAAAATCTATTTTACTTTGCATATGCCTTTGGATCTTTGTTTTTAGCTTTACACGATTTTCTTTAGAAGTCATCTAAGTTTAACAGTCAACACAAAATATGTTTTAGATATTCTATTCTTTTAAAGAAAACTGCTAAAACTGTAATCATATTTGCACTGTTGTTACACAGTGAGTTACTGTTGTTTAATATTTTCAGATGTGGTCCTATTCTTTTGTAGTGTGCATCATTAAAGTGACCACATGGTCCTTGCAGTTAGAAAGTTTTAAGTTCTTTCAGCTGCTGTGGACTTCTATACATTGAAGTATAATAAAACTGCAAAGAATTAAATTCTTAGTGAGACAACACTCAAGGCAACAATTTAGTTAAGAGTGAGGATAAGAACAGACTTAGAAGAAGAGGTGGAAGGACACAAATTTCAATGGTAGGCATTGACATTAGGAAGGCTAACAAGAGAAAGGTGCATACTAAAACTCAAGAAAGCGCTTTTTTTTTCCATTTTCAAGTATCATAGTGCTGGCTTGTTCTTTTGGGGGATATTTAAAAAAAAATCATGAAAAAAAACTTGAAACTCGGAATTTAATTTAGGAAATGTGCTTAAGTGGTGAGAGAACTTATGAGTTGGAGAATATAATTTTGTGTTTGTGGTATGCAGCTCTGAAACTGGGTCTTGATTATAAACTTTTTATCTTTTAACTTTCCTAAAATAACTACCAGCAACTTCTTCAGTCTGTCTTGTTGGCATTGTTTTGCTTCATATCAGCAAATCCCTCTTGGGTCAAAATGGATCTTTGGTTGTCAGGTGACTTGCCTAGGATATAGAAGAGTTAAGTTCATATCCATGCAGGTTCATATATGCCTAGCCATGCTTAATTATCTGCTATATTATGATAGCTTCAAGTGAAAGAGATAAAAGTGTAGAGCCAAGAGCCTGATGGCCAGAATTTTGGAATATGGAATTCTTTTCTCTTTCTATATTTATTTCTTTCAACCCTGTTTACCCTCCTCTTTTTGTACTTTATATCAGTGTCCTAATTATCTAGTTATCAGTTATGCCAAGATCTGTCTGTTTCCTTGCAAAAAGAAGGAACTGTAGAATTAAAACTCTCAAGAAAATAAGAAAATAGGCTGAGTAATTATTTCCTGATGCAATAACCACAAAAATGTATATTTTTTTTCCAAGCGTACCAAGTCAAGAAATTAAGAGATCATTGTGTTTTGCCGTCTGTTATGAGATAACAATTGTACAAGATCAGTAATGTACTTTTTAAGATCCTCCTGCTTTGTGAGTGTCCTCTGCTTAACATCTCAACAACTTAATCTTCTTCAGAAACAATATGGAATGTAGTAATAATGAACAACAATAAGGAGGTACTAGAGACTTGAATTTGCCATTCTTCAGGTTATAAATTCATTGTCGATAGGACAGCTCTTTTTGTTGTCACTGGCAAGTGGCTTGTATAGGCTTATTATCTTTTATCTTCTATGAAGAATAAAACCCATCCCTATAACTTTTTCATATTTGTTTTACACGTATTTGAAGATCAGCTTGCATCTTCTGTGAAAACTTGACTCTGCTTTTGTAAAGATTTTTTGTCCACTTGTTAAAATTCACTCCAGTTAAAATTTGCTCTTGATAATTGGGAAACTTTGAACCAGTGACAGGATTATTTCATTTGTAAAATCTCACGTGAGTAGTCAGAGATAAATAATAGAAGTTATTTACTATGTCATCTATTGTAAATAGATTAGTCAAACATTACAATATCCAAGTTTTTTTTATTATTATTATTATTTTTATTTTTTTGAACAGGGTCTACTAAAGGTTGCCATAGACAATGCCAGAGCTCAAGAGAAACAAGTCCAACTGGAAAAGACAGAGCTGAAGATGGAGCTCTTCAGGGAACGAGAACTGAGGGAAACACTTGAAAAACAGTTGGCTGTGGAGCAGAAAAATAGAGGTATCTTAATAAAGCAAACATAAATACTTTGTAATTTTTTTCCTCAGGAAACCTAATTTTGTTTCAAGCATTTGTGTTTCATCAAAACTTTTCTCCAATACTCCTGTTATGTACAGGCTGACTGCAATGCAGGAAGTTTTGCAGTCTTCCTGATCCTAATTTTGCGTAGGATCTGTATGAAATTTAGTACGAGCACCTTCCTTTTTTTCTGCATTTGTCTTGAATATAAGTTATTACAACATATCAGTAATACACAGTGCAAATGTAAACACAAAAGGTGCACTTATGGACTTTGGCTGGTTGCGACCATTATGAAAAAGGAAAGCTACTTAATGCAAACACAACTTTATCAAATTTTAGTCTCTACGAGGTGTTATGAATTCATCTCTGTTCTTATGTGGTAGAGTCATATACTGCATATTTAGGCAATCTGTATGTAATAAAATATGACGTTAATGGTAATATGTAAGCCTTGTATAATGCAGTAGGTCAAACGTTTATAGAAGGAATAGCTAAGGTTCTGCTTGAAAAAGATCCCACTGTAAAGCATATAAATGTTAAACATTTCTCGATGATTTCATGCATATATATATATATAATATAATTAAGATATAGTACACCATTCTTAAACATCGATGGTAAAGTTAAGGCAGTTCACTATTAACTATTTGCATTCCATACATGTTCCCATCTCGCTTTATAGCTCTCCTTTTCTCTATATGTATGTCTTGCCCTTTAAAAGTGTCTAATTACATTGGAAGGTCCAGATAACCTATTGGTCTATCTTGCTGCTTAACACAAACAGCAGACATGGCAGATACGTATTTTTGCAGGGCTAGAGTTACAATACTTTTCTTGTCCAGTTTAGCTTTCTGTAAAACATCTAAAAAAGGAACCCCAAGAACTCTTGGATTTACAACCAGTATCATTATTCCTTTCACTAACATTCTACCTGTAAGTAAGCAGTGTAATCCTATTTCATGCCTTGACCCTTTAAAAGGCAGGACATTGTTAATTTTCCTTTTTAAACTTACAAGAAAAACAATTATCAAAACTGTGTAATGAATTATAACTTTGTCCACAAATTACCTATTTTGCTCAGTACAATTGCAATAGTTACACTTTTAAAGAAGTTTTCTAAAATGGCTCATTTCTTCACATCCTTATCTAGCTCTGTCTCATAATCCCTCAATCATGCATCGCTTTTTTAGAGTTAGGCAACAATATGCACAACAGAAGAGGTATAGGTGGGGACTCATCTGACTTTGAGTTTTGCCATGTAGAAATTAAGCACATCGTTCAAGCTAATAACATAAATTCCCTTCCTTTCAATAAAGCGATCCCTATGTCCTGTTCTGAGACAGGTAGGTGAGGTCAATTACGCTGTGAATAACTCTTTCTCTTCCTATTAGCACTGGAAAGAATATCACTGACTAAGCTGGACTATACACATACACTTTCAGCAAGTAAAAGTAGGCAAAATGCATTTTGCTCTAAGTTGTATTTCAAGAAAGAGCGTATGATAGTCCTTTATTTTGCTTAGGATAGTGAAATAATTGACAGTGTTGCTTTCTGCACTATGCATTTTCTGCTTCTTTTATATGTATCTTTATAATGACGATATTGCACTGGTAAAAGAGTCAAACCAAAGAGGAATGGATCTGAGCACTTAATAGTGTAATGCAGTAAAGCAAATGTAATGAGGATGACTATCTCCACTAGTGGATGCTTCAGTACAAAATAAAGTAAAAATAACATATTATTCTTTACAATGAAGAAAGGCAAGTAGGAGAGAAAAATAAAACATTGTAATTACTTTGAGAATTTATTCTTCAATTAAAGACAGAAAAATACATAGGAGGCTTTGCCTTGCATTACTTTTAGTTGACATTAGTTTTCCAAATAGCAAATGTCATGTCTGAAAGGAAGTTTCACATCTTAATAGAAGCATGAGCAAGATGGGAGAAGTGTACCACGTCCCTGTTAAGAAATATTCTGTAAAAAAAGTCTGAAATACCCTTAAAAAGCTTCAGCACAGAAATATATGCTCACTGTCATACACAGGTCTAAGCCCATTTAGTAAATGGAATCTTCAGCATTGGGCAACCAGTATCAATGCCTATCTTTTGCTAGTCATGTTAACACAAGTCAAACATCTTTACAGGCAGGATATCTGAATTTTTATTTTTATTTATTTATTTATTTATTTATTTATGCCATTTTGGGGAACATTAAATCCACTGCTGCTACTGTATGTTCTACAGTGCTGCTTATTTACTGTACTGTTTCCTTCCTTCTTTGTAAATATTCCAATTAGTGATTCCTAAGGCTGTATGATGTGTCTCATCAACCAGTGAAAGTAGGATAATCTCTCTTCTGTGAGCAGCTACACAGTAAGGGCTTGCTAATTCTGGCTCTGACTGCTGTAGTCACATCTACAATGTGTCAGCCATGATGACATTTTAATTCGGAAAGCAACATATGTTTCCTTCTCATTTATTGCAATCACTTTCAAAGTACTTATAATGAAAACATTAAAATGGTGCAGTGATTCAAAATGTATTTAGTTTAGCCTTTGTATAGATACTAGCTGTTCTTTGATAGCATAAGACAATATGCCTGAAAAGTAGTTTTACTATGCAAAATGAGAAAGTGCCAGAATTCCAAAGTCTTACATGCTAATGATGTAGCTATTCTCACTACAGGGTTTGTGCTAATATACATTTTGTGTCTAAACAGTTCTGTATTGCAACACAGAAAAAAAATCTAAGACTACTCAAAAAGCTCTTCCTCTTAGCATATACATTAAATAGAAATAATCATGATGGATCCCTTTAAAAATTTCATGATTTGCATTCTGTGAAAGTTGCTATGACTATTGAAAATGGAGACTGTGAACTGGTGGACATGTATTTAACCTTTTCAGCATTTCTCCCTAAACCAGACACAAGTGGTTACTGTGGACAAGGTTAAAGGGCCAGATAAAACTTAATAGTCAAGCCTAGTGTCACCTAGTATCTGGTTTTGGTAATGGTATTTCTGTAGTTAGTGTAAAAATAACAGATTCTCTAGGAAAGGATTATCCAGGAAGATCTTACAGTAAATGAGCCTCTTACATGCATGTCTCTGAAAACCCTAAATGTAAAAAGGATTGGAGTTTGGTTGGGTAGATAATGATGTGCTCTACAACTTTGTATGATTTCTTTAGAGGATCACTTTCACTTTCATTGAGTAGAAACAAAAACGTTCACATTACTCTTTTCCACCGAGGACATAATCTGTGATATGTTCCTTCAGTCAGGGAACATACAAGTTGTATTTTAGTTGTAATTTGGAAGGAACTGTCTGGTAACATAAAAAAGAAAATCATGATGGATTTTCTTTAAAACCTGTCTTGTATTATTTGTTTACATCCTGTTCCTGAAACCATTTTCTTTGTAAAATATGAACAAGAAACAGGGACAACATTTACTAAGTTAGGGTTTTCTGCACTGAATTTTTATTTATTACTTTCCTAATATTTTCCCTTACATTTGAGAAAGCAAAGTAATAATTATTTGGCTTGGGGATCTGGCACTGTCCAGTTGTTTCTAATATAAAGGGTTTGGAATGAGTTCCAGGATTTTCCAACATACACTTTCACAAATCCTCATCTGTTTATTAAAAGAAATAGCATGGTGTAGAACAGTGGCTCTTTAAATACCTATGAGTGAATCCAGCAAATTTCAGGTAGTTTAAATAGATAGTGTGTAATTACACAATTTATATGAACTGTTATAGTTATATTGTTTCTTGGAACTCTTAATATGTAATTGTCTGGCCAAGTTTCAGATCTGAATTTGTGTACACTGATTTTCTTCTTTCTAGCAATAATTCAGAAAAGGTTAAAGAAGGAAAAGAAGGCAAAGAGGAAATTGCAGGAGGCACTTGAATTTGAGACTAAACGACGGGAGCAAGCAGAACAGACACTGAAACAAGCAGCTTCAACAGATAGTCTCAGGGTCCTAAATGGTGAGAATGCTTCTGTGTCATTAATTTTCAATTTAAGTGTCTAAAGAATCTTGTTAGTATGAAATTTAAAACATGCTGGGAGGAGGAAAAAAAGGAAAATCTCTCTTCTTTCCTTTGTTCAAGTGCTGCCTCACTCTTTTTTGTTTTGTTACTTTATATAGTGTGTTCAAATAAATTCACCAGAGAAAATGCCCCAACTAGGACTATTTTATATTATTAGCTTGAGAAGTCATTCTTTTTCCTTCTTCTTTTTCTTCCTACCTTTATGCTTGAAAAATCTATTGCTCATTAATCTCCCTAGTCTAACAAAAAATTGTCCTGGCCTCTAGTCATTGTTCAACATTAAAAAAAACTGACAAAGGTTGATTGTATTGTAATTCAGCTTCAGAGTAACAGGTTGTAAAAAGGGCTATAAGAATCAAATGAAATATGTGTCAGTCTTACCTTTCTATGCTTCTAGACTCTCTGACCCCAGAGATAGAAGCTGACCGCAGTGGGGGCAGAACAGATGCTGAAAGGACAATACAAGGTAAGAATTTGCAAAAGGCTATAAATCTAGATCTTGCTATATGAGTTTTTCCTCAGCTTTAGACTGCTATTCAAGCATGTAGCCTACCATCTGGGCCACATCAAAACAAGTTCAAACAAGGTCAAGTTCATCTTGCTTGTTTATAGGAGAGAATACTTTCAGTGGTGATAGATTTTCTTTAAATTAATAGGTCATTTCTGTTTATCTTGTGCAATTAAAGAAGAATAATTAATTTGAAGCAATATAGGCTTGAATCTCAGACATGCTGAATGCAATTTTTGTGAATATATATAGTTACATTTAGGATAACTATTTTTAAAGGCTGATTTAAAACAATTTGAGTCTTTTAACTATACAAATGGTTAATGGGTAACATTCAAGGCAAGATGAGAATTTCATAGCTAATATTCAGTGGCAGTTACCGAAAGGTGTGTTTCATTAAGCTACTCTGAGCATTAATGATGAATAAACTGTTTATTCACTTCCTGGATTTTTCATTTACCACATCCCATTATTTACAGTTTAATAAAACAAATCTGCTGAGTAAATTTGTACATGAAATACTAAAGAGAGCCTTATTACTTCCCCTGTGAATCTGAATGTATATATATTGCAAGCACCGAGATATTAGTAAGGAACAAATTTTTAAGATAGCGTTTGTGTTATAATGTCCTCTCTAGTCAACAATCTAATTCTACCTACGTGAATACTAAACAGCAGAAACAGCATTTGTTTTCAATTGTAAATGAATGTGCGTTTTTACAAAGGCAAGCCTAAAATGGTTAGCACCAGTAATCACACTCAATTGCCTTTACTTTGCATTTCCAAGTCAATCATCTTAACAGTATCATTTGACATAATCTGTGTGTTATTTAATCACTTGTACTGACTCCTAAAGAATTGTTACTAGTGTGCCACAAGGAGGCCCTAACAACAGAATAAGGTGTCAACAGTCTTTAAAGGTATTGAGCATATATACAAAAAATACAAAAGAGGCAATAAGTTCTTGTGTGGGACAAACAAAAACATTTAGATCTAAATTGTGTGTTCTGTCTACAAAAGTTAATAGCTCAGAAGTTGAAATATGCCAATTTGAATGTTGCCTGGGAAGTAGGTACAGGTTGTGACATTATTGTTCCAGAATCCTGCTTCTCCTCCGAGGGAATGTATGCCTAACTCAAAGCACCATTTGATAACAACCTTCTAGTAAGAATCTAATCAACATGCTCATTTGCTATAAACCATACATTTTGTTATTTTGTTCGGTGCACAGACAAGTTTTTCTTTGGAGAAATTTCTTTGGAGAAATTTCTTTGGAGGCCATTCTATTGCACTGAAGTAACTGAGTTCCTTGCAAACACTAATTTATCTTCAGACCATTCCTGTAAGGAAGCAAAGTTTGAAGTATTCCCATTTTAAACCTGGGAATCAGAGTCACAGGAAGACTGAGGTGACAAATTGTTTTATGTGTTCACTGTGTCCAAATCACTGTTCCCATTGAATTCGGTTTCCTTTATGAACTGAGATTTTCAGAAGATGAGAACACATAATTACAAATTATTTTGGAAGTGTGTATTCTGAAGGATTTATCACAAACTACATAGGAGCAGCATTTCTGTTTTTTAACCAAGCTGTTCTCTGCTTATGCTCATTTTATATATTTACATTTCCACAACAAATGAAACCAAGGTCTTAGAGACAACATTATCAATAATTATGACTTTTCCTTGGCTCATCTGTCCAAGATGGTATGAGGGAAAAAAATAATAAACCCCACAAAATAACACTGATGGTTGTTTAGTTAAAGACCGATCCGTGATGATTATGGTATTGGATCATGCTGCAAAGGCAAACTTAGCTCTGACATTTCCTGTCTCTGCTTTCCAGTCTTAACGTATAATTTAAATAATGTTGGGGTTTTTTTGGTGTTTTTTAAATTTATTTTTTATTTATTTTTCAATATATTCAGTTTAATCATCATATCAGATTTTGGAACACCTAGGTCTACCATTGGGAACTGTGTAACATGTAGATTTACAACACAGTATGTAATTGCAGGAGTTTATCGTCTTTGTGGATCAATTTTTTGTAGAGTGACAGTTTCAGAAATAGTTATTAACAGATGAGTAATGCTAAGTGTCAGGACTCTTTGTATTCAGTTCCACTACAGGAAGGAGGATTCCCTTTCCCTTTTCTCTGTGTCCCCATTAGCATGTATCCATGTTACTCCTGTACCTCCATGTCCCAATTCCTCCTTGTTTCTTTCTCCTCATTCTAATTTCAGCTTTTGTCAGTGGCTGTTCTCACTGTCTTGTCTCAATACTTGTTCTCCCTCCTCCACTAATTTTCCATTCCCTAGGAACTCATTCTTCCACTGTTCTCTTCTGAACTGTTTCATGCCACCCTAATTATTTCCTCTATTGCAAAATCTTTCTCTTGTATGTGACCCTTTTTGTTGCCTTCCTCTTTTGTCCAGTGGTTTTTAGAGTCTGCACTCCATTAACCTTCCCTGTTAACAGCCTCTCCTGTTTGGTAACAAGTCTTTCAGTATTTATTCTCCATTTCTCCTGCCTCCCCATCAAGCTCATGTTCCCAACTCCTCTGCAGACGTTCTGTTTCCTCATCCAAATCTTCCTTAGTATCAGCAAGAGAAGAATTGAGAGAAAAGGAAAGACAATTTCTCTGTTGCTATTTCAATATTTAGCATAACAATAGTTTGCAGAAACGAGGATAGAGAGTTTCAGTGAAGGAACTTCATTCAGGACTAGGATAAAGCATGCTCACTACAGGTGGACTCTTTGGAGAATTCAGTTGCAAAACTGTACAAAATCTTTCCTCCAGTGGGTGAAATTTTTTTAACTCTCACAGGGATAACAAAGGGCATGTCCTTCCAATTTTTGAAAATTTCAATTACTTCTTTACATTTTATCTAATAATGATATTTACTATACTTCTGTATGTGCAATAGAAGAATTATTCTATAGAATACACAGTATATTCTCTAATAAAGAATGTAATATTTCATTCATGCTTTCAGGTTCTGTAAAAATATGCTTACTAGGGAAGTATTTATGCCTTTCTTATTCCTCTGAAATATCTGTGTTTATATCTTCTTGTATCAAAGTATATCTGGGGTAATAAGAGCTTTATACATAATCATGATACATTTTTTTTAAACTTACTGTATTAAGCATGCTATGAAATTCTATAACTGAGCAAGCAAATATAGCAGCAGTGTTCTGTGGGGAAGTAAAATAATTGAAATATCAAGTATAATTTCAGCATTTAAGAAAGTATTAGGCAAAGAGGATAGTATTTTAAAATAAAGATTTTATCTGCTCTTTATTATAAATAAAAGGATTCTCGTTGATTTGTATCTATATTTAATGTTAATATTGTAATGGTCACTTTTGTTTGCAAGGAATAGGACTAATTTAAGTGTAAAAGGTAATTGCATTTATCAATAAATTGAGTATGTTCTGTTTTTCATCCTGTAGCACCTTTCAATGTGTTCAAATTCACTTTTAGTTCATATAAAGCCTTCTAAAAGGGAAAGATATTCAGAAGAAGAAGTTTGAAAATGAGTCTGTAGAAAGAAGCAATAACAGATATTACAGTTTTTCTAGGTTTTGCTTTGTTTTGTTTCAATTTGTTTTTGTTTTTTTAAATATTGGATAGCCAACATCTTGCTGGACTATCCACAAAATACTGAGAAGTAACCATAATAAATAACTCAAATGTGAGTCTCAAATATACGTAGATATTACAGATGCAGATATTAAGTTATTAGAAGCTGGTTTAGACACTATTTTTAAATGTTTTCTTTCTTGCTTTTGTTTAAATTTATAATAAAGCAGATTATCCTCTTCTCCATACATATTGTAGGTTCACTAGATGCCTATGCCTAGCTCCCAATCCGGTTTCCCAAGATCCCCTCATCCCACACAAAAAGGTACCATACAAAGATAATGTTTACTTTTATATACTGTTTTGTTACCAGACCTCTTACTAAGCACTTAGAACAATGACATTTACTGCTGCTCTTACTTTCCTTTTTTTTTCCCACTGATTCTTTTCTTCCCCATCTGCTTACCTATCATGTATTTGTTTGCCGACGTTATTTTTTTTCTTTTCTTGTATAAATTCCACATTCATTTTTCCGTGTCCTAATGATTTCCCTCCCAAATCCTGTACATTTGTAATCTTTATTCTATTTAATCACAGCTCTCTTTATGTATTGTCTAAACTCATCTAATAAAGTTCTTCCCCATTGACCATTTCTTTAGTGTGGTGTCTCTTTCACGTTTACCTTTTCCCAGATTCTTCCATTTTAGTGCTTTCTTCCCAAAACTGTTCTGATAAGAATAGGAAGCTTAACCAGATTCTCTGTCTCAGACTGTTGTCTTGCTTATCTTCTTCATTTATTTCCAATTTTCTAGGGAGTGCTTCATCCAATAGCTTTTCTGCTTTCTTTTCCAAATTCTTCATACTCTTATTCCAGCTTTTCTATAGCCAGATCCTTCATTCGCTGCTAACAGCTTCTTCTTACCCTGCTCAGTTCCCATGAATTCTCATGCTTATTATTGTTGTTTTTTTTTTTCCCAAACATCTCAGAAGATCTTTTGCATTTTGCATATTCTCTGAAGTTCTCCTGTCTATTCCAATATTTCAGTTTTTCCCTTTCTGTGAACTCTCCTCTAGCCCTTGTTCCCTTTGTCCGCCAGTCAAATTTTATACATGAATTCCTTATTCTCTGCAGATATACTTTCTCTTTGTAGCAGATTATTGGCCTTTCTCTTTACTCTCTTCATCCCTTAGCAAAATGAGCTTTTACTAAGTCCTTTCACATAGACTGTTTTTTTTCACTTTTATCCTAGTTCTACACCTGTTCTGTAGGCTGATATTAATACAGTTAAGTATAATGTTAAGTGGCTTCAGACTACTTATTCCTCATGTGAAAAAGCCATTCAGTTGCCATGAGCAGGAAAGTTTCCAGGACCATCTGTTCTCCTCCATTCACAGCCTTTCTCAAATTCCTTATCTCATCAGCAAACAAACAGAGGTACTTGCTCCCTCCCAGAAAGGACAGGTCAGGAAATGGAAATGTTTGGGAGATCCAGTAACAGAGAAAGAGCTACTGCAGTTCAGCTTACTGACTGCATACTCCTCTATTGAAATTACTTTTAATATCAATGAAGGCTACAGATGAAGAGAAAGAAATTATGATTTAATTTTGCATATGCTAGGGACCTAAAGGGTATATTTTGCTGCCTAAGTAATAGGAAAATGCTGCCCTGCAGCTGCCCTCAATGTTAATAACAATTGCTTAGATACACCTTCAGTCATTTGTCTGAGAACCTAACCTAAATTGTTTTCTGCATTGGTTTGAGACTTGTTTAATCTATTTTTCAACAAGCAAAATCAGTGTAATAATCTCAGCAAATTATAGTCTTTGATGCTTTCTTGCTATGTTTGTGTTTGAAAGATAGCTATCTGAAGGACTTCCACATTGAAAAGGAACTTTCAGTCATTCCGTGAGCCTTGTGTACACGGTTCTATTTCTGATGTAAAAATCTTGACAAAAGCATGTCTAAATATGTGATTATATTTCTTATGAGATCACAGACTTTTATTGGAAAAGGCCATTGTCAAGACTGTAAAGTCAAGCATTCCAAAATTAGGAAGTGGTAGAATTAAGGTTGTCTTCCACACTTTTGTTCTGTCATCTTTGTATATGCATTGTGATATAATCTTTAATTATGTGATTAGATGCTGTATTTTGCACAGTACTTCATTCAGTGCAGGGGACGAGGAAGGAGTTGAATAAATGGATATCTATCCAATATTTTCTTTATCTCCAGTACTCAGTGTGTTCTCATGCTTTAAATAACACCTGATTTATATACAGTATTTTTGTCACTAGACATCATGCTTTACAGAAGAGGTATGGAAGATTATCTCAATTTCTTTAATATGTTAAGTCTTAATTTTAAAATTTCCTAACAGTTGAATGTTTTGCTTTACCTTTGAATAATGTCCTGGTATTATAGGTGATCATTTCTTAGGGTTTACTTCTTTACAGGTAAACTAGAATGTCAAAAGTTTCATTGTGAAATGATATCTGATGACCTTATGGATATAGTAGGACTTGAACCATTAGTTTCACAGTGATAAAGCAAACGAAGCGACCAGTAAGCTGTAATACATGATTATGAGCAGTCCACACTGCTCTAAGGAATGATCATTTTGACATGAAGGTTTTACAGATATTTTTTGAGATAAATGAAGATAGCCTTGGATTGCATTTCATCCTTCCTTTCATTGCAACATATAGTTCTTTTAACAGTGTCTCCATCAAGCATTTTTTTTTCTTCTCATTTCTTCCACAGACTCTGGCCTGCCTTTGTGTCAGTCCTAATATCCTTGTCCAGATTTCTATTTATATCCAGTCATAATTCCAACTTCCTATCTTAACTTCTTGTACCTAATACTCTTCTTAAGCGAGATCTAGATGTCTCCAGATATGTCTTTATGCCCCATATACACTTGACAAGATTTCTCCTTCAGAGAGACTTCTCTTCAGATAACTGAACATGACTTTGTTGCACTGCGTTCTGTCACATGTCTTTCTTTCTGTTTTCAACCACTGGTCCTGTTCTTGTCTAGTGAATCCAAATCATGTGGTCCCCCAGCTTCAGTCTCAGCTACTGTCAGCCAACCATTTCTTATTACTAGCTCCCTTTCACAGTGTTTTCCAGTTCCTGATTTCTGTCAGTTTGTCCAACCAGTCTCAGTCACTCCCTCCAGTTCTATTTTCTCTCTTTATTTACAAGTCCAACAGGCTTGTTGTTCTAATTTCTCTAGATCTTCAACTTTATGAGTTTGTTTTTAGACTTAAAGAAGATTAATATTGTTTACAAATTACAGATAGGAAACATATTCTGGTGCAAAACTACTTTCAAGTTAGCTAATCATTTAAAAAATAGTTTTCAGTATTGTCATCTCTTTCTTTTCTTGGGAGATCAGTCCTCTCTGTAGCATATTTAAATAAAATGTCTTTTCTTTACTCTTTTTTTCATTTATTTTGCCCATGATATTGACTATGATGGCCAGTATAAGTCCATTTCTGTTTAGCCAACATCCTCTACATGTAAACCAACAATCATATGTTCACTACAGTTTTAATGAATTAATCCCAAGAAAAGAAAAGTACCCAATTTAGAAATGTAAATAGCTCTATCTATCTATATATCTACCTATCTATCTATGAACTTGTAAATTTTGCATTTTGGTTTAATTGACATTTGTTCATGAGTTGTTCCATTTTTATTGCCACTTAGTAAGTGCTATGGATTTGTTGTTACTCATTTACCATCGCATGGGACTTCTAGCAGAAAGTTGCTTGAGTTTATTAGAGAGCCAGGATTTTCAAATGGATTTTTCAGGTCGTTTTCAGAATGGAAGTACATTTTACTTTCCCAAGTGATTCCTACTTCTGTGCTGGCCCAATTCAACATTGTTTCAGCTTCCCTCATATTATTATCTTTCCATTTTCTTTCTCCCTCTCAACCAAATACAATTCCCTACCCCCTATCCCAGATATTACTTGTGAATATGCCAAATTTTTCTTACTACTCTACTTTGACTGGTGTGGCAAGATGTGTGTATGAACTTGAGGTATGTGTCTGCTGGTTCACCAGGTGGCTGACTAGGAGATACATGCATTCTGAGGGATCAGTGACAAGCTAGATATGCATTTTCTGCTGGACATCTTGTTGCTGCCTCTTGGCAGCTGAGCAAATCAAACAGTACATGATGCTTCTCAGCTGCTGATGGGCCAAACAAATGGTTTTTCAAGTTGCAAGAGACCCACAGCCCACCTGTTGTGAAGGCCTGCTATAAAGGTTGAACATTTCAGCAGGGAAAAGTAGTCAGGAGCTGGAAACAAAGCTGTCAGAAATCTGGAAGGCAAAGAGATTTTTTTTTTTTCCTAAATATATTGAATAACTGCCCAAGGAAACATCTGCTACTTAGTTAGGGTGTTTATGGAAACAAACAACTGACTATTCTAGATCCACAGAAATGTATAAAGGTTCAATAACACAGCAGTGACAAAACAGTGGACTTTTTTTTTGAAAAGAACTTTTCTGTAAAAGTCATTCTTGGTCTTCAGGCCACTGAGGCTGTTATTTAATTAGGCCACATTTTAAAAATTTGCCTAATTATTTCCATTTATTCTATTAAGGAAAACTCAGAGGAAGGGATTTTTTTTCAGCTTAGAATTAAACAGCAAGAAGGTTTGTCTGTATTTATGAAACACCACCACTGTGCGAGAGTGCGAGAGTGTATCAGCAATCTGACACAGATCTGCTTTTTTTTTTTTTTTTTAAGCCAGGTTTCCTCCTTCAGTTTTCTATTCTTAATATTTCTGAAGTTCAATAAGACAACCACTTTCGGTATCTCTATAGCTTTGGTTGTGACTGCAGTCACAAGAGGACTTCTAGGTAAGAGTAGTGAGCTGAGCTATCAGAGAAATGTGAAAAAGACAACAGAATGGAGCAAAACCGTTACAGTGACCCACTAGGAAGTGATGTCTGCTGTCTTCTTATTGATCTTTCTCTGCATGCCAGAGTTTGTAAAACAAATTGATGTACTGGTTAAAATGTATGTATGTGCATTATTCAATTTTAGAAGCTGAAGGATAGAGTGCTTTCTCCACTGCTTTCTCTTTTGTCTTATGCTCACAAAAAGATATTTTCAGATCTAGGGGGGTGGTAGCTGTTAGAAATTCACTGAATATCCCTCAGAGACATTTAATGGAGCTGTTTTACTAAATCTATTTGATTAGCCCACCCTATTCTATTTTATTTTTGCTCAGTCTTCCTAAAATATTTGTTTGCTAAACATTGTTCCTGTATGCAGTCATGCACACTTATAATGCTTCATTTTACATCTGATTAGTGCCTTAAACTTTAGCAGCATTTTGACTGCAGAGTGTAGCTCCTTGTATTAACGTCAGGGTCATGCACTTATTATTCATCTGTACAGTGCTATGCACTTCAATGAAATTATATACATAATAATAAATAACAACATTAATCTGTGTGCACCACCTTGAATTTCATTACTTTTGCAAAATGAATATCTCTGCAAATAATAATATTTTTTATACATTTCAGAAAGTGCTGGGCTCTCTCCCTGTACTCAATATATTTCATTTTATTTTCCTGGAGAAGAATAAGCTTTGCCAGCTTTACCAGCTTAATGTCTTAAAGACATTTTTTCCTGATTTTTTTTTTTTTTTTTTTTATTTGGCAAACAATGAAGTACAGTTCAGATTTTAAACATAGATTGTATATTAGACATTTACAACATCTCTAGCTGTTTGTTTCCCTTTTATAGTTTACATCTGAATACTCAATGAGGAAGTATTCAATAAAGATTTATTTTGCTTCATATTTCCGTGACCATGAATAAATACTGAAATGATTTTACAATGCATGGAAACCAAACAGTAGTAAGTATATTCTCTATCCCTCTGTTTAGGAGTTCAGTGCTTTGGCAGGTTTTCAGCTCAAGCTAATCAATTAAAGACAACATTGATTAACTTAAACAGAAGGTGGTATTGATTGCAGGCAGTAACCTATAAATAGACAACTGTTTCATAGTGTTCATAGGTCATTTTTAGCTACACCTTTAAACTTTAAGCTACATAATACTGTTATTTATTGCCAAAAAGGCAAAGATAGTGCATAGAGTTAATAAAAAGTTACATATATGTTGCAAAACATTCTTGTAGAGTCCCCTCATTTAACACACACATAAACTTTCTCATGTTTTCTTTGAAATTGCTATCTTTTGCAATTTACATCTCATTTTATAGGTGTGTATGTACAGAGGTGCCAGAAATCAAATAAATATGTTCATGGCTTTTCTACTGAGATAAATGATTAATCAATCAGAGGCTTTCTTCCAACATAGTACTTTAGTGCACTTTTTAAACAGCTATGTGTAAAATTAAGGACTAAGCAAGAACAGAGTGAAGTGGGAAAATTCAGAACAATAAGGATATTAAGTAAAATACAGTGACCAAAAAGACTGTAAGATTGTAGAACTGACTTATTTTATTTTCACTGATTTCTTACTCCCTCCCTCCTCCAATTTCATGCTAGTTAAAGGTAAGATAAGATGGATGAATTCTTACCTAACAGATAGGCTTCTGATGTCATCCCAGTTGTCTTGCTACCTAGGAATGTTGGGCACTGCAAGCTGCCATCCTATTTATGTTCCCTTCATCCTCACCTTCAGAAATCAACAGAAACTTGAGCAGGCTAGTAAAATATTGATTTCTAACATAGTCTCTTCAGCTGAAATCACATTTTTCCCTTCTTAAGAGAGAACTAAAATACATTTTTTTAAACTAGCATGAAAAACTGATTTAGAAAATTCAACATCATCTCAGTGAAATAAGAGTTTCTGTAGACTATCATGAAACATGAAAACAAAGTACATTTCTAGTTTATTCGCAATGGAACTATAAACCCATTTGTTTTAGAGCTAGATTTGCTGAGTGTAAACGTTGTTTGTCAGTGTTTGCTTCTACACAGTGTAGAGGGCTGACCCTTTTTGTCTTTCCTTTTTTTTTTTTTTTTCTTTTTTTTCCCTCAGCCATGTTTACTACTTCTTAGACCAGTGCAGGAAAGTGGCATTATGTCAGCTGTAATGTATGTCATAGAGATTGTTTCTTGGCGTTTGGTTTTTAAACTGCCATAGAGATCAAAAAAACGCCTCTTGTTTGTGTATCATCCACTTATGAAAGAGCTTCTCCTGTCAAAAGTAGCAGTGCATTCTTTTATGAATTCATTAAGACCAACAGACTTAAACAGACCTCAACAGACCTCAAAACTTCTAGGTTTGAGATTTTTCTAATAGTTGTGCTTTCCTTGTCGTGACTTCTCATGCGAAGCAAAAATTAGATGGCTCCTATGTCAAAATAACAGCAATAATGTTCAGTTCTACTAAAAGGAATGTGCTTTAGAAAGCTACTAGTATGAAGACTTCTTAAAACACATAAGAAGAATTCTTTAGACAAGGAGATCCAATTTTCCTTCCCAAAAGGTACTGCAGCTTTGGTAGGTAAAAAGAAACATCAAATCCAGATTAGGTTTCAAATCTTGAATTTAAATTAAATCAGATTTAAAACAACTATCCTGTTCAGTGCCTGTTTTTCACTGTTAAACAGCATCTGTACTGAAAGAAGACAAATTTTTAGCAAGCCATGTGGTGTAAGGCTTTTAATCTACCAAGGAAAGTCATCATCAATTTTCCACTTCATTCTTGCTTGTCTGAAACTCTGAAAAGAGATATTCAGAGAGAAGATAAGATACCCTTATCTTAATATTAAATCCTAGACAGTTTAAAAAATGATTCAATCAGATGACTAACGCCATTTGAGATTCCTCAGGGCATCTGAGACATCCACACAGGGTTAATCAGACCTATTAAAGATCCAAGACTTCCTGGAGCAGCAACTGGAAGATACACAGAATTCTCAGGTCATACCAGATGTTGAATCAAGACTTTTTGGCTTGTTTAGAACACCTCTAAACATATTATATGCATGACCTGGGTGATATACAATGCAATCTGTTTACTCCTCGTATGTTATTATTATTTATAATTGTGCTATTTTCAAAAGGACTCTTCTTCCAACACTTTTTACTGGAAATATGTGAACATTCATGGCATAATTTCTCTATATCTTTTTATCTGTTGACTAGTTTGTACAAGGACTGCTCCAAAAGTAATGCATCCTATTTTATTAAGTTGATCCACAATGTCAGAGGCGGATGTTGGTGGTATGGCAAATAGAGGTAGAACCTTCCCACCAATATTCCATTAAATTTGTTGCCATGCGACAATGGCAGCAGAGGGGCAGTCTGACAAAAAGTCATCTTACATGGAAGTGTGTATGAAGCAAAGGGGTGTCACTGAATTCCTCCATGTGCAAAAAATTGCACCCATTGACATTCATTGATACTTTCTGAATGTTGATGGAGGCCAAACAGTGGATGTGAGCACAGTGAGGCGGTGGATGGTGCATTTCAGCAGTGGCAAAAGCAGTGTGAAAGACAAGCCACATTACAGGCAGCCATGCACAGCTGTTGCACCATGAAATGAAATGCATCTTGATCAGCTCATCAGCACAAATCAGCGGATTACAAGCAGGGAACTGTATTTGGAGCTGAATATTGGCTTCAGTGTGTTGGAAATTATGGTGGCAACACTGGAATATCACAAAGTTTATTTCAGGTGAGCCCCACAAATGCTCACACAGGAAAAGAAATAAGACTATATGCAAATCTGTCAGGACCTGCTGAACCAACACAAGGCTGAAGGGGACAATTTCCTGGATCACATCATTACCGGTGACGAGATGTTGTGTCACCACTATGAGCCAGAGTCAAAATGGCAGTTCATGGAGTGGCAACAGGTGAATTCCCCATGGAAGAAAATGTTCAAGACTCAGCCCTCAGGAGGTAAAGTGATGTGCATGGTCTTTTGGAATAGGAAAGAGGTGATTTCCAGGAACTTGCACAAACCATCAACTCTGACTGCTGCATCACTATGCTGACTGAGCTAAAGAGTCAAACTTCCTAAGTCAGGCCAGAGAAGAAGACACCCATTCTCTTGCAACACAATACCACCAGGTCCCATGCCAGTTTGAAGACTGTAGAGCACATTGCCAGTCTTGACTGGATTGTTCTACTATACACCCATTGTATAGTCTAGATCTGGTGCCTTCTGACTTCAACTTCTGTCTTTTCAGACCAGTGAAAGATGGACTGCATGGGCAACATTTGACTAGCAATGGTACTATCATAGCAGCTGTGAAACAGTGGGTCAGCTATGCTGGTGCAGACTTTTATGATTGTGGCGTGCAGGCTCTGGTTCATTGCTGGTGAAAGTGTGTGGCTATGTTGAAAGATAGCGTGAATTTGCTCCATCAAATAGTGTTATTGTGCACTTTGTAGCTGTTGCAGGAATGAATTGGAGGCATTACTTTTTGAGCGACCTACATAAAATAGGAGGCATTACTTTCAAAGCAGCCATCGTATAATGTTTCTGCGTGGACACATGTTCTAGTGAGCAGAATTACATTTTCTTTTCAATAATAATTGCAGTTTGCAGATTTGTAGTCTGTCTCCAATAAACTGTTTTTAGCTATGTCAGGAGTAACTGGAAAGATAGTAGAAATGTTATCTTTGTAATATCTGAACAACTTTGCAATCTTTAATGGATTTAATCTTCACATCAGAAAATATTCCTCTGATGCAGAACAAAGCAATTATAGAGTGGCTAAGGATCTTGATTGTAGCTATGTCAGAAACGTGTGGTAGGTCAGGGACTGAATTTAAATACTGCATGAGCTTAAATTTTCATTCTGCCTTTCATTTTTTTTGCCTTCCCTTTTTTATGTTCATTTATACTATGTCACTATATGGTCATATGCAAAACTGGAATGAATTTACCAGCTTGAATAGTGGTCATAGAATTTATGTTCCATGACTTCATGGTAAAAGAATTCAAGTAACATGTAATTCATGCTTGTTCTACACATTCTCAGACCAATGGCTGGACTCTGAATATCGGAGTAATGACATAGTACACGTGATATAAGTCTTTTCAAATCTCTGTTAGTCATATCTTTGAAGTGCAATGACAACATATGTTGCCTAGCATTATTTAATTATTTTTTTTTTAAATTGATATAATTACCCCTTACATATCCATCTAGACCCATGTGTTCTGTTGTCAGCAAAAAGACCTGATATAAACTCTAGATTCTGTTACTTCTAACTAAGTATACATAACCAGTTTAGTTAAATAATGTTAATAATGATATTTAAAGTATTTGAAGCTAGAGTAAATTAATGAGGAATTAGTTATTTATCAAGGTTCTGCCAGATTCCTAACCCCAAACTTCTGCTGAATTTCTTTCTTCAACTTCGTGCTTTTCAGACAGGCCCAATACTCTGCTATACTCCATACACAGAAGTGAAGATAAACCAGTATCAGCTTTCTGTATGTCAGGAGCTAATGACTAAGCATGCATGCATTAATACATGCTTTCCCTTCAAAGTTTTGGTCAAATCACTAAGATATAGCATTTAATTAAAATTGAGTCCTCAAATACAAAGCTGTCTGCAAATATGCTATGACAGCAACAAGAAGCAAAGGCATTTTTAGTTATTTATGTATATTCAGTTTTCAATTATTTTCTTACATAAGATAAATACCTCTAACATCATTAATGGTGCAATAATATTAATTAAATCTTTTGATGCAATCATCCACACCCATCCTACATGACCTACTGTATTCTTGAAATTACTGTCCATTCCTGACCAATTAAATCAAAAATAAGTAAAGAAATATAGCTAAGTAATGTCAGTTCCCATAATGCTTCAAACAAATGTTTTGAGTGAGGTGATGACTGTGGTATCTTTATGACTGTGATGGTAAACGACTTCTTTGAATGATGTGGGAAGTTACATGTGTTCCTGATCACAGTCCTGATTTAGTTACCATTCCGGATCTCAGGTCTTGCTGCTAGACTCTTGTACAAATTCAGATTTCAAGCCTGAAGGGTCGTAATGAGTTAGTTAGATGAACGTTGTATGAGAGTTTTCTTAACTGTGGAGAGAAATAGGGGAAAAAAATCAAACTGGCTAACTGAAACGAACAAACAAACAAAACACTAATGACAAAATCTGTTAGGATCTCCACTTTGAGAGATTTTGATAAAGAGTCATGTGCAATGTGAAGGGTAAGGCAAAGCCTTTCAACTACTGTGTTTCCAGTTGTTAAAAGGGAAGAGCCAGTGAAAGAATTAAGAACGAGTGACAATTCAAAGGAGCAGTCTAGGAAATATTTTTGCCATATGATTTTGTTTATACAGTTTAGACAGAAGTAAGCTCTAGCAGGCAAGATATAAGGAGAAACAGAATATGAATTTCTAGCTAGTGAGGACAGGAAGTGAATGGCAGAGATTTTTTATGAGAAGAATTTTAGACACTAGGTTGTAATGAAGAGTCAGAAGTAGCAAACAAGCAAGATGCCTTGATTTTGAACTTCAACTTACAGACCAGATGAAAAGAGTGGTTTATAGCGACTGAGAGTCATACTGATGAATAGGAGGAGGATTCTGAAGGGGTGCAGGATTACCAGCTCTGCTTTGCCAACCACGGATAGTCATAGGACCTAAGCATTCATACAAAGAGTCAGGAAAACAGGAAGAGGGTTAAGAGGAAATAGAATAGATCTGGAGTACAAAGAACCTATGTCAATTTTCAACATAGATGTGATAGCTGAATTTCTGTTTGTGGATTAGGTTACTGAGATACAAAGTTCAGAGAGAGAGACAATGGGAGGAAGATCTCAGCCCTGAGAAATTAAAACAGCAAGTTGAAGTAGAAACCGAAAAGATCAAACAGAATGAGATTACTCAGGTGGATGGAAAATAAGATCCTGAGAAAGAGAGAAGAGTTTGAATATCAAAAACTTATTTCAAAGGCTAGCCTAGAAAAGCCTATGGAGTTGTAAGACATGGATAGTTGCAAGATTTGACTAGAAAGAAGTCATTGAAGACAGCCACATTTAACAAATGTCTGCAAACAAACTGACTACCAACAAAACTGATGGTCAGGGGAGAAGGTGCTCCCCACTATTTTGGAAGTGTTATGGTCATTTAACCATGTGTTTAGTGGGCACATACATATCTACCAAACTAAGAACATGGTCGTAGTTTATCCACATTGTTAAAGAGTAAATGACTCTTCATTCAGATAGGACAGTTTCAAGGGTTTTTTACGGTGAGGGTGACGGAGCACTGGAACAGGCTGCCCAGGGAGGTTGTGGAGTCTCCTTCTCTGGAGATATTCAAGACCCGCCTGGACGCCCACCTGTGCGACCTGGTGTAGGGGAACCTGCTTTGGCATGGGGGTTGGACTCGATGATCTCTGGAGGTCCCTTCCAACCTCTATGATTCTGTGATTCTGTGATTCGGTGTGGTTTGAACTTCAAGTCAAAGATATTCATTACATTTCCTTGAAGAGAGGATATACTTACACAGAATTACTTACTAAACTGTGACTTCTAGAAATTTTCTTGGACATTTTTGCTTAAATTCTGTGATAGTTGTGCTTTAGAATTGTCTTACTGACAATAATCCTGTATAAAAAAATGTGGAGGTGGGCATGGCAACAAACATATTCTCCCTTCTTCAAAAATTTAATGAAAATCTGCATTCAGGTGCTGCAGATTTGCTACCTAACTGTAAGAAGAAATAAGTTAAATCATTACAATTTAATATCTGACTTGAGATAAAACATATGTACACAAGAAAACTTTGACAGGGATTTGCCTTTTAGAATGTGGTAGATGGCTGGAAGGCACACCACTTATTGATGGTTTAAGTTCATGAAGTTCATGTATTGAGTGTGCCACATAATGTTACCTTTAATTCTGCAACAAGCTACAGATGTTCTTAGCCTTCTAAAAGTCTCTTTATGTGAAAAGTGCCAGATACTTTGTTCTGCTCTAAGTCTTAGGAATGAGAGCAACAGAAAATTTACTTCTATATACTTTGTCCAATGCACGCAAGTCTATTCACTTCATGTAAAAAGAAAATTTATGCTATTGTATTTGGAGAAGATGTTATAAACTCTTTTGATAGAGCAATCTTTTGAAGCTTAAGTTACAGTATATATGCAATACACACTGAATATTACATATCATAAAATATTATTTAAATGAATAAATATATTGAAATCGAAGTATCTTGGTTGTGTTTATAACTTCATATATTTTGTTAAGAAGGAAACAGTTAAGGATAGGGATCTCTAATGCTCTGTGAAAGCTCAGTAGGTTTTAGATAAAAGAATCAGGTTCACAATTTGCTTTTCTTTAAACCTACAATAAAAAAAAAAATGCTGCTCCCATACAAACTACAAAGGTGAAAAAATGCTGTATCTAGCATTGTTCTACCTCCTGTGGCTAGGGACAGAATGCAGACATGCCACAATAATGTTTTTTATTTCTACTGTTCAAACCATATTAATGAGAACATCATTTTGGAGAACTAATTATTTCTATTTGTCTTGTGTCACACTTTCTAATTCCCCTATATTAGCACAGCCAAAGCAAATTAATTGCTTTTCCAGCAGTTGAACCTTGTCCAAGAATGAGCTCACATTCCCTTCCAGTTTTGCAGTTTCTAGGAGTGCATTGTGTCAAAAATTTCTCTTGATACTAAACACAGCCCAGAGAATATCTTTACAGATTTCTGTTGCTGCTCACTTGATGAAATTTATAAGTTTAAGTGACCCACTAGGAAAGATAAAGTTCTTAGCTGCAAGATTATACATCAAAACAGTTAAAGTGAAATTAAAATTAAATGAATGAATCTCACTGAAGCAAAAAAAGCAGTAATTAATGGTTCCCTTAATTGTCTTCATAAAATATTTGCATGGGTCTAATTTGCATAATTTGCATGTATTAATTAATCTTTCAAAGGAATTTTGTGCTGAGAGAAGCCAAAAAATTTCTTTGTTTTATTTAACATCTAATGAAATATTTATCTTCGTTAATGAACTTCTCATCTTCATTAAAATAAAAATTGCACAAGTTTGTATGTTTTAAATGTTTTTATAATTGAAGTATACAAAAAATCTCTTCAGACCTACAGTATCTGAAAAATAAATACATTATTACACATTCTGCATCATTTTTAACAACAGGAACATTTAAAATTTCAGAAATCCTGATCAATTTACAAAAAGTTTTCAAAGAGTTTTAAATTACTTCAATTACATGTTAATTTCTGTGAGTTTTTCTAATTTATTTTACCAGTAGAGACAAGAAGGTAAGCCTTTTGGCGCTCCTATCATTGTCACCCTGTGATAGATAACAGCTTTTATTGAACCAATTTTAGGCACAGAAAAAAAGAGACAAATACTGCAGGAGTTTATACGTGATATGTGGCCAGTTTATGCTATACTAGACTAACAGTTGAGGAAAAACTGTGAGTTACTGTCTGACACTTAATGACTGAGGACGGAATAAGACTGATGACAGTAACAGTTACAAAGGACAGTAGTTGCAGAGGATGTAGTTAGATGACAGTTTGCAGATATCAGCAATTCTGAGTGTGTCTAAAATAGCTAGCTATTCAGAAAGAGAGTATGCAGTGGGCGGGGGAAGTTTTATGCAAAATTTGAATATAGAAGTGTAAGGAAATGTAAAGAAATAAAGTACATTGCAGAAACCTGTTTCTGTTAAAAAAAAAAAATCGAAGGTGATGATGATTAGTTTTTAGGAACAAAGTTGAAGGCTGCTACTTAAAGAGGGGGCCATCTAGAATGTCAAGGTAATGTATCAGCTACTTAATACTGTTGGGAATTATATCTGTGGAGAAAGAATATTAAAGTAGGGTTAAAATAAGATGGGTTCTATACAAAATTTTAGCACTGTTCAGAATAGGATTTGCAAAATTGAATTTTTTTTTTTTCAAGGATAAGTACAACATTATTGGAGTAATAAAAGTATATTTGAAGTAGGGAAATGTTTGGGGATTTAGAATACATAGAAATTATATTTACACAATAAAACAGCGCAGTGGGATTTGTATTCATTTTCAGTATGCCTGCATATGCTTAAATACTTGCACAGAGAGTTTGTACACACATTAATGTTTTTGAATTAATTTTAGATGTGCAATACTTTTGAAAGCCAACCCAGCAGAGGTGGAAAAGTAGGAGCTGTTTAAGCGTGCTATACACAACAGCACTAATTGTACAAAGGAAGTAAAGAAAAAGGAGGTTTAAGTTATTGAAACTGTATAAAACTCGTGTTTTACTGCATTATGCTAGCTTTTTTCAACTGATAAGATACATGGAATTTTGTGGATGCCATAAAGGCAGTATAGATATTGCTATGTATTATGAAGGTGTGAAACTTGTGGAATAGCTGCCTAGGCAATGCAACTATCTATAAAATGTACAAGCAGTATCAGTGGGAGGAATATGTTTCACATTTGTGGGGTAGGTGACTTTATCTGAGCTTTTTGGCTGGACTCCTGTTAGATTCAGTGAAGAGTAATAGTCATATTTCTGCCTTTGAATTAAATGAATCATTCCTTTCAAGTCACTTCCTTGCATATAAGGGGAATCTAAAAAAGAATCTCAAATGTAGCTGTCTGTATTGCAGGAGTTGGAAGTTACCGTGATGAACCTCCTCGGTTGTTTATTTTCCTTTTTGTTTGCCTCAGAATGTCAGCATTGTTTGTGACAGTAAACAGACCATAAGCAGATGAATTTCAGTCAGTTTTTGTAACTGCCAGTGTTGAAAGTGAGTAATTGTGCATCACTTCTGGAACAATACCAGTGCCTGACAATTTCTCATCTGCTTGATGTAGTTCTGTAATGTTACAGTATTCCTGACTACAGTTCCGAAAGTTGTATAAAGCAAGATCTTCAAATGAAGAGAGGATAAATCCAATTCTACATTAACCCTGAAGCTTTTCAGCATTTATTTCAATTTGATGCTACCAATGCATGAAGCAAAAGTTAAAAGAAGCGTTCCAAACCTTCAGAAATAAGAGCAGAAGTAGATGTAATTTTAGAAGTAGAAAAAGAAGGTAGAAGACATCTCACAGAATTCTAGATAAGAATGTGGTATCATATAAATAATATAGTTGCATTACATTACTGTAACAGTATTACTGTATCCTTACTAATTTGTAATGGAAAAGTAGTTAATGTGTCTCCATTTAAATATAATTTTGCTTGCAAACAAGGCATGGGTTGGATGAAGTTAGATGACTTGTTGAAACTTAGAAGTCTACAGTGTAGACATGTACACTTGTGCTTGTCACCCTCGATCCTCTGTGGAGGGAGCGGAGAGAAACGTCTGCAATAGAATTCACCGCTTCATAAAGTAGATATCTATAAATCACCTTTGTCTATGGGAGGAGCTTAAGTAAGAGTACCATGATGTAGACATCTACAAACAACTTTTTTAAGCCCAGTCACACTCTAGCAATGCTGAATTCAGTTTCTGGAGGTGAGAAAATAGCTTATTTTTAGTTGTTGTTGTTTGTTGTTGTTGTTGTTGTTTTTCCCTGCTTTTGGATTTTATACATTTTTTCTGTACCACAAATTTGTTCTATAGTTGGGATTGTAATTTTGGCTCAAAACAATCTAATTGGAAGGGATAAAGGTAGCATTGGCACACTCATGAGAAGTATATGCTGAGGAATCACTGTCTTCTCATGTCACATTTTGCAGCAAGAAAGAATTAAGTGGATAATGTTTTCAGAATGAAAATAACAGCATTTGTTTGGGTTGCTTATTTGGTTTAAGAGCAGTGTTTTGCTGTTTAATTATTTGGTAAAGGAACAGCTCATTTTTTGTGCTTCAGTGCAGTTTCAGCCAATGCCTTAAGCCCAAAACAAATCTGTATGCAGTCTTGATGCACTGATTTCATACTGGCAACACAAATGCTTTGGTATCTCATAAGAGTGTTGTGAAGCTTAATTAATGTTGGTTAAGCGTTCTGGATCTTGAATGGAAGGCACAGTTGAAATTCAGTTATATTGTTAACTTTGGCTTTTATGTTTTCATTGGTGACTGATCAGAGTCTCAAGGATTAAAAAGTGGCAAAAAACGTGATTCAAGAAAGAGCAACTTACAACTAATATAAACTAATCAGCTAGTTTCAAATCTAGCACATGAAGATAAAGAGACAAATATTTTATCAGATCTAGTAAAGAAATAATTGATAGCCATAAATGTAAGTAAAGACAACCTCATTATCATTGAAGATATGTTAATTTGAACTAACTGAGGGGCTGAGAATTTAATTTTATAGTGGCCAATATTTTAGTTTTCATAATTTCTCTTTGCCAGTATGATGAAAACAAAGAACAACAGCAATAGTAAAGCACAAAATACTTATTTTTATGTTCTTCAGCAATAGGAAATATTAAAATAAAGTCTTACTATATCTGTTATGTTGCCTCATTGCGAACAAGCATAACAACTATTATGCCAAATCTATTTTAATTCTCAAAACAATGTTTTTTATCTGTGGTTATTTTTGTTTTAACAAAATTAGGAATGATAGCATAAAACAATTTGGCTTTGTAGAATTCAAGTATTCAGCTTTCCAGTGGATTTGATTTGGAACATGACCCATCTCTATTAGTATCTCAAGTTCCCATGAAAGTGGAATAGAATAGAAAAGAAATAAATCAATTATGAAAAGTAACTAAAAAGGCAGTAGACCTAAAATTAATACATTTGGAAGGAATACTTAGCCAGCATCATGTTCCATCAATAGCTGAAATCTGCTGTCAGCATATATCTATAATAAGTAAGTATACTTCCCGTGAACAGCCAGCGGACTTCTAAGGAGGAAAATCTTTCCTGTAGGATAGACTGCCAGCTTTAAAGAGAAATCTGTAACATTTCAACCCTTCACAAGAAGTATTTTGGTCATTGTAAGGTTCCGGAAGAACATCATGAGAGACAGCAGCATATATAATGTCAGTGTGATGTCATTTTGTTGAGAAATGCAAAACGTGTACCGGTAATAGTAAAAGGAAATTTTTTCCTATTATATTCTTGTCAGCCTTATTTATTTTTTTTTTTTTAAGTTATGCATCCTCTAATTAGGAAAAGCAGCAGTAGCATAACAGTGTATTTATCACAAATGTTGGAAAGGGTGGATCACAAAGTGCTATGGCCAGCATTGGAAACAGTGTTACAAAGCCAGGAGCAAGAAATTTGCTGTGCTAGTTTATGTGCATGAAATTATAATAGAGATTGTTAAAAATGTACAATGCTATATTAGATAATTCAAGTTTGGACTTGTTTATTTAGTCTGTTGATTCTGCAAGTTTTGCTAATGATAAAGTGTTGGTGCAACCCTTGCATTAAAAGACATGTATTTTTCATGATATTGTTTTGCTCTGCAATATGCTGGCTACAAGTCCTTTCAAGTAATCAAATTATATTGAATACAAACATTAAATAAAAAAAACAGCAATAATTTACACTCACTTTTAGCTTTACAATGTGACTCAAAGTTATATATTCAGTCATTGAAGAGAGTTCTATATGTTTACACATTGATGAATTGAAAATAAAAATATTGTGGTTGGATCACACTCCTTGGCTTCATGGGCAGTATTGGAAGCATCATAAAAGCAGTATAATTGACTTGAGAATCAGTTCCATTTTCAACCTTATCACATTTGTTATGTCTATCACAGTTACTATCACAGCAGTAACTATGCCATCATAAGCAATCTAGTTCCCAGTGCTAAAATACTGAAATGATAAAGCACTAATAAAGCCTGCAAAAATCAGTTCTATTCCAGTTCCAAATGGGCAGTAGTTCCAGAGTTTGATCTTAAACATTCAGTACATAGAAGTGTTCTAGTTTTAGGAATCAAAAGCTAAGGTTTCCCTTTAGAGTTTTCCATATTCTTACAGAGCCTGTGACTCTCCTGAGTTTTCCAGCTAAAATTAACTGGACCAGATTTTCAGTAAGTACATTCAGGATATTCTCAGTTCTTGCCTCACTTCCTACTAAAATGGTATGGCATTACAGATAGGACTAGGTGGGATTTGAAGTCTGCAGTTTAAAGCAATTGTATCACAGCTGTAATCTTAAAGACCATTTTAATACTTTTCTCATCTTACAAGGTTACAACAGAACCCAGTTCCTACAGGAGAAAACAGAGCTGTTTTGTGTCTACCTAGTACTTAAAGTGTTTACAAAGAATGTTCAGAGTTTTTTTCCTGTGATAAGCCTATAAATGGAATTTTGTTTCCATGCTGTGGACTCACTTAGTTGCATCATACTGGTCTGAAATTATTCCTTTCTCAATTCACCTTGACCATGTGTGCCCAGCTTCCTAAGCACTGTTCTAGGAGAGCTACTGTAAAGTGCTATGTATGACGCCATTAATATATTGCTATTGAAAAATGGCAGTAGAAGTGCAAAAGTAAGAAGAAAAAGAAAAAGCAACTATGAATCAACATTTTCATTTCCTCTGTTTTGACAAAATCCAATTTTCTTGCTTCCAAGCAAGAAAATTTTACACTTCAGATGTTCTGAACAGGTCAGTTCTTCTAACTCCAAGGTAATCTCGTGATTCCAGATTCACTGGAAGATGGCTCTGGGGTTTAATTTAGCCAGTCTCTTTTCTCTTGCTTAGTTTTTGGTGATGGACTGTGGTGCTAAGTTCTCTTTGGGAGCACATGCTGCTTCCATATGGTCTGGGATTTCTATAGAGGGGTGCATCCAGGACACTGTCTGTCATGACATGCTGCTTTTTCTAAGGAATCTCTATTGGCAAAGACACAGAGTGGTGCCAGATTCAAACCACCTGGCCCTAAGGATAATTGAGTTTTTCCTGGGGGGAAGAGTAATAATTTTGAAGTACCTGTGTGAAACCACTGAGAGAGAATGGGAAAGGTTGCCTTGTCACCAGAGTGCTTAAATGCATCTATGAAGATAAGCCCAAGACAGAAGTTTACAGTCAGCGGAATTAGTGTGAATTATGAATTGAAAACCAATTTACCTGATCCAGCATTTGTCAGAGAAACAGAATTCTCCTCTGGTTCAAATAGCTAGTATTTTTCATTTTTTACAAGAGTCAAAGAATTTTGCTTAAGTATTGCTTGATGGCTTGCTACTAGGTTAAATTCCACATACATCTTTCAGCTTGAAGCTTTCATCATACTTCATGTTCGTAGTTGTGTTGCTCATGCTAAGACACAGGAACTTCATTAAGATCTACTCATATTTCTATTTAACAGTAAAGATTATATATGAGTTTAGTTGCCTGTTCATTACTTAGTTCATTACTTCTGGTTTGTTTTCTATTGCTTTTGACTCTTGTTCTCAGCTGACTTTCTTGGCGCCATTGACTACCATCAGCTTTCTTTCATACAAAATACCTAAAAGTGGCAAGCTTTTCTTACGTATGTTTTGACATCCCATACATCCTTAATAGATTTTCCATAAGCTTGCCACTGTGATCTTTATATTTTACAACCCCATTCCTTCTTGTTCTACATTTGACTGTTTCTTCATGGTTTGCACTGGGCTCTAATTCTGTTTTAGGATACAGATGAGGATATGAGTTGTTGGATTTTAAAGAAAAATGGGGTGTTAATGTGATATTGATATTGGAATAAAATTCCACATGTAACATAATTGATGTATGCAGGGTAATGTAAGTAGTAAAGCTAAATGATTTCTTTAAATAGCTCCTACTTTCCATTGAAAAAGGGAATAACCTTTGCAGCATTTGAAATGGCATCTCAGTAACTGGAATTAAGGACAAGCTGGATCATACTTTTTTATTAAGTGTGTTTTAAGTCTAACCTGAAAATGGCAGAACACTATTCTACCTTTTAGTTATTGGAGTATTATATCCAATTAATGTTACTTGTTCAGAGAAGAAGTAGTTTGTAGGGAAGAGGTAAGATAAGCTTGTGACTCTGTGAATGAGATGTACTGCATAGGAGTATTAAGTAATACATACAGTAGGTAAGGTATAAGATAAGCTCTTTATTGTGTTTTACAAAGAAGTCTGGGGAAAAGCTCAAGAAAAGGTAATACTATAAAAGAACTCATCTTCATAAATCATTTGTAGATGTTAAAGTACGTGAACATCACACAGTCTGATGATGGAAACAATATTGGCCACAACATAGTCATGGTTTCAACTATCTCTGGCAGTGAAAACCTTAAACATAGTACCTTTCCAGAGGTTCATAAAGCCAAGAACTTTATTAATCTGCACTTCATCGTCTGTTCTCTAAATATAAACACTTGTGTAAAGCTAATACTTAGCTTCTAGTTAAGTGACAGAAAAGGTCTCTGTGTGTTTCTGTATGCCCTTTATGAAGGAAGGGATAATTTTTAAGAAGTAATTTGTACATGCTTTTACACAAATATTTTCTGTAATTTGATTTTAATTTAGAGGCAAAAAACTTCTTGAAAGCTCCAGCAAATTTTATAGAATCATAGAATCACAGAATCATAGAATGGCCTGCGTTGAAAAGGACTTCAAAGATCATCTAGTTTCAACACCCCCTGCTATGTGCAGGGTCGCCAGCCACTAGACCAGACTGCCCAGAGCCACAGCCAGCCTGGCATTGAATGCCTCAAGGGATGGGGCATCCAGAACCTCCCTGGGCAACCTGTTCCAGTGCGTCACCACCCTCTGTGTGAAAAATTTCCTCCTAATATCTAACCTAAACCTCCCCTATCTGTTTAAGACCATTCTCCCCTTTACTGTCACTATCCACCCTCGTAAACCTGTTTATATGCTCCCTTCAAGTACTGGAAGGCCACAATGAGGTCTCCCCAGAGCCTTCTCTTCTCCAAGCTAAACAATCCCGGTTCCCTCAACCTTTCCTCATAGAAGAGGTGCTCCAGCCCTCTGATCTTCTTAGTGGCCCTCCTCTGGACTGGCTCTAAGAGCTCCACGTCCTTCCTGTACTGGGGGCCCCAGGCCTGGACACAGTACTCCAGATGGGGCCTCACAAGAGCTGAGTAGAGGGGGACAATCACGTCCCTTTCCCTGCTGGCCACCCCTTTTTTAATGCAGCCCAGAACACAGTTGGCCTTCTGGGCTGCAAGCACACACTGCTGGCTCATGTCCAGCTTCTCGTCCACCAGGACCCCCAAGTCCTTCTCCGCAGGGCTGCTCACAAGGAGATCTTCCCCCAGTCAGTTTGTATAAATACCTGGGATTGCCCTGACCCAAGTGCAGCACCCTGCACTTGGCCTTATTGAACCTCATTAGGTTTTCATGGGCCCACTTCTCCAGCCTGTCCAGGTCCCTCTGGATGGCTTCCCTTCCTTCCAGTGTATCGACTGCACTGCTCAGCTTGGTGTCATCTGCTAACTTGCTGAGGGTGCACTCAATGCCATCATCTGTGTCACTGATATGTTGTTTAATTTTATTTTATTCAGATTTAATTTTATGATCATATTTTCCTCTCCATGGAGGAAATTGTTTATTCTTTTAAGCTTATTTCAGTATTAACCTTATGACTGGTATTTGGCGTTTAAGATTACTTTGGTAATTATGCATATGATCCTATAAAAGTGATCATTGCAGCAAAACGCTAAAAAGTCACACTTTAGCAGAAAATTGGGAAGAAGACCAATCAGACTAAAAGATAAATCAAAACTAAAGATAGAAGATAAAATGCTGTTTCCATCAAGGTTTTATGAGAAGAAAAAAATATATATATAAATCAGAAAATACAAAAATACATCAGAAACTACAGTCCAGTGCTTAGAACTCAACTCCTTCTCAATTTTATGCTATCAAATCCAAAGTTTCTTTCTAATTGGCTTGCTCTTTAAGTTTTTGAAAATATGGTATCAATAAAGCACAACTTTATGCAGAATTTAAAACTTTAATACAATACAGATTGATCAGCATAAGCATTATCCACACCATGATACAAACAGAACTGAACACAGTGAGCTGTGAAAGTTCCCAAGCTGATCGTATTTAGCTGTGACTTCATGCTTTAATAACTCTTCCACACAATTCTTCAGTTGAAGATGTTCTGGTTTTTTTTCTTTTTTCTTTTTAATTATTATTATTATTTTAACCAATGGAAGTGACTGCATTACAATTCCTAAAAGGCATAGGTTCAGTGATTCTAAGTAATCAGTTGTACTGTCTTTTATTTCTGGATGTGCTTTTATTCTGTTTATACAAATATAAATAAAGGTGGCTAAGTTCACAAGGCAACAATAAGAGACTGCGTGATTTTTCAAAACATATTTCTTCCAAAGAATTTTTCACCTTGCCACTTCAATCTTTTCAGTGCTCAAAATGGCAAGCTCTCTCTGTTCTACATGGTCTCTAAATAATAGAGGATGACATATTCAGGCAGTCCATCGCTTTGTCAGTTTACTAAAGACCAGATTGGTGACCTTTAGCTTGCATCCACAGTATTCAGGGATGCAGTGAAAACATATAGTCATGATTAAAAAACATGATAAAATTACTGAAAGAAAATCCCCATAGTTAATACCTAAAATAGCTGCAAAAAAAAAAAAAAAAATTGTTTAGACATCTTTTTTTGAACATCCATTGTTTGACTTTATACCTGGAACTTCAGATAAAGAATTAAAACCTTCAAAGTATAAATCATTATTTTGAAAGGAAAGGTGCAACCATCTCTGTTTCCTGAATATTTGCACTGGGTATTAACACACATATACATGAATGTTAAGTAGAGAAATGAAAGGTGTATGATTAATAACAGTATGCAAATTTGAAAGTAATTTATTGGTGTTATACAAAGGGCAAATTAGGATAGTGTTTGGCCAAATATGTTTACATACTTCCTATCTGCATGAGTTTATTGAACATGTATGGTGAAAACATCCATCTTTGCATAAAATGTGTATAAGCATATATATATATATTTTTTTTTTTAAGAAAAAAGAAAGAACTACTCAGTTGCTCTAATTTCAGAGTCTCAACAATTTGTCCAGCCTTTCTCATACCTCTTTTACTCCAGTACAGTTCTACTAAGGAAGCAGACAGTGAATCCATCCTCAATATGTGAGGGACCAGTAACAATATCAGGATAGTGTAGATCCTTCTGTGCCTTTATTTCAGTGTTGAGTCATAAAGCTTCAGTGTTCTGATTAACCTTGTACTCTGGGAGGAGTCTCTTCCCCTTACAACATACTGTTTTGCATTTTGTAGGGGAAATTACAGTAAGTTCTGCTCAGTTGATTTTGTGACTGCATTTTACAAAAGTGGGGGTTTATATTCTCTGTTGCACTCTGCAAACTCTGAAGAAGAATCAACTGCATCAAAAATGATTTTCCTATGATTGAAAACGTAGACTCCCATTTTTAACTTCCTGCTTTGGCGGAAAATAAATCCTCTTTTGTCTCTATTTTTAATAAAATAAATGAAGAGTATACAAAAATAGATTTCTTCCTTAATTAGCTGCTTCCTTTAAGTTTTGCAAAGAAGGGTTACAATTTAACTAAGATCCCTTCCATCTGTCGCAATATGCTTGCTTTTATTTTGACTTTCCGTTGCTGTCTTATCAAATATCACATGAATCATTGCCATTTGTTTGCCATCCCTTTCTTTTGTTTTGTTTCTCTTCCTCCAAATGATTAAAACATCAGGTTGAATGAAAGGTTAGCAGTACACTGTAATTCACATTTGCCCCATCTTATTAAAACAAATAAACCAACCAGTTATATAATTTAAATGTGCTTGAGCTATGGCTTGCAGATGCTTTTATCATCTTTAGGCTGAAGAGGTTGTGTGCATTCGGGCATGCACGCACAAGTTTTCTTTGAAAGGGACAAGCCTCATTAGATTACAGGTGCCTGGAAATAACTTCTGAGAAAATAGCTGCCATTTTCAATAACGCTGCTTCCTAACAGGAAACACAATTTATTATGTTCTTCAATACAAGTGAGAAGCTTTTCTTTTTATTTAGATGAAGTTAGCCTCATGTTATGTCTCAAGTATTTTATTTATTTTAATCTGTTGGATTAAAAGAAGAGGGTGGATCGTGATATTTTTCACTCTAGTAGTAGAGATTATAAAATGTTTAGGAAGAGAACTGTAATGATTCTTAAGTCATTAAATATGTGTTTCACTAATTTACCATAAGTTACTAACTTTTCTTGCAATAACATATCTTCTTGTATGGAAAGTCAGAAGTGCTTCATCATTGCGTCAGCTTGCTAGAGCAAGAGTTAACAATTTTTGAATATCTGTAAGCTGTGGCAATGGTGTATGTATGTTGAGGTTCAGTACAAAGTTTCTTCAGTCTCTAGTGAGCACATTGGCTAGTCCTGAAGATTTTGTGTTGCAACTTTAGGTTTTAAAAGAAGTTCCTAAATGTAGGTCAGCTCAGTCACCAGCAGTAGAAATGGACTTCAAATGGAGTTTTTGAGCCAAGAATCTACAATTTCAATTTGTGTGTGTGTTTCATGCTAATGGGGTAAATAACACTGCTAAGGACAAAAGCTGGCTGAGAAACCATCACCACAGTGATTCTTGGCTACCTAAGAAGGGATAGGGAAAAGTTAGAGGAAGGCACAGAAGAACAGGGGAGTCGCGGGTCACTATGGAGTCTGAGCTGGGAATACAGTTCCTATCCTTTCTCCTTCAGTTGTATTCTTATTATTGAAAGAGAAATCAATTTGAAGTGTGTGTTCTTCACTTTGAAAACACAAATGGATGAGTAGGTCCACCATTCAGATATCCCTAAGACTCTTTTTGATTGAAGATCAGCTCAATCAATGGCCTGTGCATGTTTGACAAAATCATGTTAACAGTATTTAGGAACTATAGTGACAATAAATTGAGATTACTTTAATATAAGGGTTACTGGATTTTGGACTGGCATTTATTGTTCTGTGGCTCACAAGTTATGATCATACATAAAAAATAAAAATAGTACAATTAATTAATTAGTCAACCAAGAAATCCAAACCGTAACATTCTACCTTTACAAAGCTCCAATAGTTTCCTGATTTTGTTCATTTTTTCTCCTTCTCATACATCATTTCTTCATTTAAAACAAAAAACAAAAACAGCACTAAACTCTGGTTTTCTTTCTCATTAGTAATCTGCAACATGCCACCATATCTTCTATGATTTTTTCTTTTTCCTTTTGTTTTCCAAACATCTTCACTTTGCTGAGGAAGGTTTTCCTCAGTAGGCATTTTTATGATAGCAGTTGACTAAACTCAGGTCTGATACCACACCTTTGACACAGATTTGCAGATTTTTATAAACTAAAGGCTGTAGTATGCTCTTATGAGAGTCATGATTATCATTATGTTCACTCTTAAAGCAGCTCTCAGGATACAAACTAAAATACGATGTATCTGAATGATAAACCAATGTGACTTGCAGTGAATGACAGAAATACGTGTAATCACGTGATGTATAGTTTATTTAGTTTGCAACTATGATCACACAACATTTCCTTGTAGATTTTTATCACTTTACAAGAATTCATATTAACAGGAATAATATTTGAGTGCATTTATGTTTTTAACATAAGAAACTGTTAGGCCCATAGATATACTACAGGCTACACATACAGCGTTAGTGTGATTCAGTCTCCAGCTGACTTCTCTGTGGGAATGCATTTTAAGGCATGTGATTTATTTCAGCATTGCTAACTTTTATGGCAGATCCATTTGTTTGTTTTCTATAACACTTATGACCTTATAACTATTTGGGCATGTTCATTCAAAAACCTCAAAGTGAGTTTTAATTAAAAAGGGTTGATCTAACAAAATACTCCCTCACCCTGGCTAGAATTTCTGTCACATCAGTCCACAGAGAGAAAGAAATTAGATTTAGGAGTAGTGGCATTTTCAGTTTTAGTTACTGGCATGAGCTTGTGTGATCTTGCTGAACACTACTATTTGCAAAAGAGCAATTAAAACAGATGACAATCTGCTAATCATTTACAGTTCTATTTAGAAATGTAGCAGTATTTTCCCACTTCATGTTTTTGTTTGAATTCCTGAGAGATTTATATTCTATGTAGAAGTTTGTAAATTTGAGATACTTTACCACAGATCAACAATTTTCAGTAGGCTAAAAAGATACTTCAGCGTTTTAAACAATCTTAGAGAATAGCTTGTGTATGTGTAGCATATGCTCGTGTGCATACATCTATGTTTGTGTGAATAATGTATTTGTTTTACATTAAACGTTTTATATACAGATTGATAAATTCTGCATTTACTAATGATAGAAAATAATGTGAAGTATGTTTATAACAGAAGCTGATTTGGAGGCAGGAAGGAGAGCCATGCCCATGAGGCAGGATTTAGGAGTAAAAGTAGTAGCATTTTCACACAGAGTTACTTAGCATGAGCATGCCTGATTTACTGTTAACTTAGTACTATCGTGACTTGTAGATTTTGCTTGTGATTTTAGGCCTGAATTCAAGAAGGGCAATCAGTAATACTCCACTGGCATTCAGATAGGAACACTGGCTACACCTAGAGGCTAAATGTTTGAGGTGGCTTTGACAACAACATTGAGAGGTTCCAGTAATTTCAGAAGAACCTTTGAACAATGAGAATTGAGATGGAAATGGTTTGGAAGAAAGGAACGGCAGTCTGATAAAAGAAGAGGGACAACAATCAGATAGAAGCACTGTGTTTGGTCCCCCCATAATGGTGTGAGATAATCATTCCTCTTCAGAGCTGCGAGCTACCTATTTTTCCTTCTGTAGTTTGAAGTCTTGTTTCTGATGTGCCGTGCTATTTACCTGTTGTAAATTCTTCATGAGTGGCTACGCATAGGAGCATACTAGAAAAAAGTAAAAAACCTAAAGAAATGACTTGTCTTTTTTCTTCTCCCAAACTCATGGTTATTATGAAAGCGTTGTAAACAGTTCCACAGATATTGTGACTTTCTCAGTGTTGGTGCTAAAGGTGTTGCCTTCTATAAAGAAGCACCTCATTTTTCATAATTTTGCAAAAAAAATAAAGGAAATATTTTACAATTCTTAGAATATTTGCAATTCTTACTGACTTAGTCATAAAAGTGCTTTATCTACGTCATAATGTGGCAGGATAATTTTTGAGGTTGTCATGTCTAATGCTTACTACATTCTCCCATATGCTAAGGAAATTAGTGAAACAAGTTAATATATATAATGCATATATTGTATATATTATATCTGTTTCATAAGCCTAGCAGTTATATTAGATGAGCTGCTGAGTTCCTATACAGCATTTTAAGTCCATTATGAGTACAGATGATGCAGTTTTAATGGTCCTTCATATAGTTAGTAGAGGAACAAGAGGATTTGTGTTTATTGTATGTATCCATCATATATGTTGGTAAGTTGTATAAGTAACTATTATCTTACTTTGTAAGAGAGATGCTTCGTAAAGTTACCCGTTTCTATTATTGTTCTTTGTTTGTACATACAGAATATGGGATCTGATATTGTCTTCCACTAATAATGAAAAATCTATTGACTGCCTATCTTCTGTCACTGCCAGATATGGTCCTTAAGCAGTGCAAAATACATCAGAATCTTAAAATGTATTAGTGTTCTCTACATATCGTTGACTTTTTGTTGGCTTCTACAAGGATCATATAAGCTTCATATAACCCTATTTTTAATTGAGAATACGTTTTAATAAGTGTTTCATTTAAAAGGCATGTGGAGACTTAATACAGTAAAATATAATACATGTTACTAACTGTAGGTTATCTTAATGTTTAGGTGTGGGAGTTATGCATAGCAGTCATGAGCAAATATGCATTCAAGATTGCCAAAGTGCTGGTATATATACAGAGTAATTCTCCTACAGAGGTATCCAGACAGATTTAGTACTCTAAATGTCTACTGTGTTTATTCAAAATGTGTAGGAGAATTATGTGTGACTACAGCTATTAGTAGCCTTAGCTACTGTTCTGCACTTGCTGCAGAGATGGTTTTTTAAGATGGTTTACTAGGCCTTCAGTTTTACCAAACTCACTTTCAAAGGTTCATTCTTTCACTCCTGAATTCCCGTAAGCAATTTACTTGTACTTCATGCATCAAAGAAGAATAAAAAATTCTTTAAGGCCTTGCTCAATTTCTTTTTGTCTCTCTTCAGTACACAAAGACTGTAACAAGCATAGAGAATGTGGAAATGATTCTGAGTGGAAGCACTCCAAGTGGTGGGAAAGTTATCATCCACTCTGGGGGAAAAAAAAAAAAAAAGAAAAAGAAAAAGAAAAAAGAAAAAGATCTTGGATTGAAAAAGAAGGGGAAAGAAAGGGGAAGAGGAAAATGTAAAGATACAAGGAAAAATAGTAAAAGAGGGTATACCCCAGAACAGAAAACAAGTGGTAGAAAAGGAAAACCAGAGGTATACTAGATAACAATCACTGTAACACAGGAAGAGAGTCTATTATTTCCTGTTTCTCCTGTGCAGTTACAGTAGAAATTAAACAATAAAAATTGGAAAGGGGTATGCAGAGGATGTGTATTTTCCCAACTTGTACTTTCTAGTTAAACTTTTCTTTCCCTCAACAGAAAACTTGCGGAAGTGAAGCCAATAAAAGCCAACCATTTGAAAAATTATAGCAATCGTGTATATAGGTTCCTCACAAGCAATTGCTATCTGTGTACTTATTACAAATTAAAAAACAAAAAAATTGGGAGTAAGCAATGAAACTAAGAAAACTTAAACAGAAACAAGAATCTCTTGATATCTTATGAATATATGCTGATGCAAGTCACTTGGTCCAGAAGAGGTTCATGCAGATGTCAGGAGTTACTGCTTATATGTCCAGATGGATTATAGTCTAAAATACAAGTAGCGTTTCATAGTTGTGCACTGTGGAGGATTAATATGCTTCACTATGTGCCTTACTCACAAGGGAGAAACTCTTTCTATCTTACAGGACAGCAAAATAAGCATGTATCATTTTTTTCTGTCTGTTTACTGTTCAAAAATATCTCTTTGTATTGCTGTAAGCAGAAGATGTTCATGTTCCCAGTGAAGAATGATTTGCTTTATATTTGTAAATTAGGAGAAAATATGTTATAGCAGATTGTTCTCTTCAAGTTTTTATAGATCAACAGTTACTAGATGGGTGAGCTTGCTGTTTCTCATGTTCTCTCTCCATTATACATATCTCACTTAAATATATGCTCCTCGGTTGGAAAAAACACCGAGGAGAGAGACATGCTCACATCTTTAACATAGTAATTGTTCAGTTAATCTCATTTATGGGGGAAGGAGGCTATACTTCACTGATACTGATTAAATATCCTATACTGGGTTCTATATAAATAGCTACAAATGTGCACAATGGTTACATTACATGGTATATTTAACAACACAGCTACATCAAAAAGTATGAGCTATGCCTTTAGTGGTGGGAGTACTAACGACTGTATGCAAGAGATTTTTGCTCTGCAACCATGAAGGGAATAATTGCTGTTCAGCATTATTCGGTTAAGTTTGCATATCAGTAAAAACACATGCACAGAGGCTCCACCTACATTCCTGGTGCCCTAGCACTGATATGAGTGCAGCATATATTAAAGCTTTAGAAGGTAGTGCAGTATTCACAACTTGAAAAGTGTGTATAATTTTTAATGGAGTTAATTTGACCACTGTCAGATGAAATCATGATGGTGACGTTTGGACTTTTTGATTTTTTTTTTTAACATGTAAAGCATTAAGTACCATAGGTGGCAATTCACAGAATTATATGGTTTTTAAATCTTGAGGTTTTTTCCTCTCTTTTTGATTCATTGCAGATACAAATTTTTAAAACAAATATTTGTTTTTCATATTCTAGATGGAAGACTTTATTTGAAAACTACTGTCATGTATTGAATTTTTCCTGCTGAAGATACCTGTGCTACAGTAAAGAACTTTGCAGTAAGACATTCACTCAAATGGAGTTCTGTGGGAACAAAATGTTTTCAACATCATTTACCAATGTTCTTCAAAAATGTAAGGAATACTGCAAGAGTGTCCTCCTTTGGTTATCTCCTGTGGCTCAAGCCAGAGCTCTAGAGAATGTTTGTAAATGTACAGTAGCACTCTTCTTACAGTGAAAATCTTCATCTGTGCACCGGACTATTGTACCAAAACTACAGGCAGGTCAGAACAAGGCTGAGTATTCCCTTTTTCAAGGAATGCAGACTCTGTCCTCCTCTGATGATTCTATATTTGAGCACATCAAATGATCCTTCCAGCGGTGTCAAAGTACACTTACAGACTGTTATATCATACCGAAACCAGCAAGACAGCTCAGAAATGAACTTGTAGAGGGCATAAGAGGACTCTTATTTAAAAA
>JACDJE010000257.1:534281-555156 GCA_016647715.1 Pavo muticus | reverse complement strand
AAATTAAAAAAAAAAAAAAAAAGAAAGAAAAAAAAGAAAAAAGAAAAAAAATGAAAAAATTGATACATTCAGTTTTCAGACTATGATCGTGGGTTTTCTTCTAAAGACATTTTTCCACATGCTTTCTGAGAGACCAACATATGTATGTAAAACTACATTATGTAAAATGGAATTTTGTGTAAGTGAAAAGAAATGCTGAATGTAAACAAACTGTTTTACTATTCAAAAGTCTCTTTTCCTAAAATAAATTAAAAAAAATACAATTAAAAGAGTAATAATTTCTCATTGTAAACTGGCAGGGGTTTGTGAAATAAAAGACTTTGCTTCTTATCAAACTGTTGGTCACATGTACAGTATATAACACAAATCACACATGGAAGGTATTATGTATGCAGTAGAAATCTAGCGTTTAGGAAATGAAAAATTTTAGATAATATTGTTTTGTCACCCTGTTGGTCAGAAAGACATCTTTCTAGTTTTAACGCATGCAGGCATGTAAATATTTGTCCTGGAGTCACAGTATTACTGAATGAGATCTTAAGCATCTGGTAACAAGTCAGAATTATGTATCAGCCACTTTTATTTGTATATTGAGCCCTGGTTAGTGCCCTGATTAGTGCACTTTTAAGAATGGACTGTGGCTGAGCAGCAAGTCAAAATGCCAGAAATATTTTTATATGTTAATGTCATATTACGTCAATGTTGCTAAAAAAAAGAAAACCTAACAAACACTTGATGTATCAGTCCAATTCCACGTAGAACTGAGTGATACAGTTGAAGTCTGTTGTCCCTCCCACCTTGTCATAGGGACTGGTGGTTATGTGTTACTTTCACTGTCTTTATAAAAGCTACAATATGTGTTTTCACCTTTGTGCTGATAACTGGAAGTAAGCTGCAACACAGTGCTTATTACATGACTAAAAATTATCTTCTTTGCTTTGCATACTTTTGGGTTACCCCTTTAAAGACTGATTTTGTGAATCAGTGCTATTACTGTAAGTTTCGTGATTATGCTTTCTTCATCTTTCATGTTTTATGCATATAAAATATTATTTATTACATGGAAACGTATCAAAATCTTAAATGTCTAAGATGCCTAACTTAAAACAAATGTTTCTTTAAAAATAGTTCTGATTGGATATTAATATTATTTTGTCAAAAAAAAAAAATCTAATGTTTTGTAAACTCTAGCACTGAGCTTCTATAGTTAGTAGGTCTTCCTTGCAATACTGGTACACATTTATTTTGTGCAGTTCATATTTACTCCATCACAATCCTTTTTTAACAATAGAAGATATGTATATAAAAGTTCACATCATGGTAATTTTTTTTTAAAGAAATACTGAGCAATATTTTTCATTAAATATTGTTATCTAATACTTTATAAGTGATATTATTTTCTAACCATGATTTTTTCGTAATTTTCGTAGTTGCTTGAACACTTACGGGATTCTGTACTCCAGTGTTTTCATATGCAGTCTTTAAAGGGTTAACAGCTGTAAAGTTAGATGGATTTGTGTCAAGCTTTTTAATCATTCATATCTGAAAGAGAATTAAAAGCCTACAACTGAAATATGTAGTAGCATCTACCATTGCTCTGCTCCTTGCATAGAGTCAGCTGTAAGTAGGTTTTAGTAGTTTTATGGTATATACTTTCAAGACCTTTGGGAATGCCTCATTGTTTGGCTTGGTACATAAATGGAAATGTTAAGGTTTAAGGGGGAACCAATTTATAAGCTGGATGTTTAGAAAGAATCTTGCTAAAAACAGTGTAAATATTACAGACCATGAGATGTTAACGTAAGTTGAATTTTTTGCCCCTCTTTAGTTATACAGGTTTTGGGTTGGTATTTTGTTTTTTATTTCAAATTTTGTTTTGTTTTGTTTTTTTTCATAGATGATGAAGAAAAGTTGTGCTCATGTTATTGTTTATATGCTTTTGTAATCTTAAAGATATTAATGTCTAGTTGTTCTATATTATAACCATATTTGCGCTCTATGCAAGCCCTTGGAACAGAACATACTCATCTTCATGTAGGACCTATGAAAATTGTCTATTTTTATCTATATATTTAAAGTTTTCTAAAAATGAAAAAAAGGTTATTACGAATTTTGTTGTACAAAATCTGTACAAAAATCTGTTTTTACATCATAATGCAAGAATTGGAAATTTTTCTATGGTAGCCTAGTTATTTGAGCCTGGTTTCAATGTGAGAACCACGTTTACTGTTATTGTATTTAATTTTCTTTTCTTTTCAACAATCTGCTAATAAAACTGTCTGAAATCTCCCCGTGACTTCATTTACAGTTCATCTTTATTAAATTTTCTGAAATGCATAACATCAGAGGAATATTTACTTTCTAATGGGAGGCATCTAAAAACAACACAAGTCAGCTCTTTGTAATGTGAGGAGAACAATGCTGAATGATTTTATTTAACATGCAACTGCTTCTATCTCTAATATGAATTACTGTGGTGAAAAACATCATAAAAGCACACTTTGTGGTTACTGTTTAACAAGCAGATTTTCCATTTTTTTTTTCTTGCCAGCTAAGCAAACTGTCCCATCTACATGATTTATTTATGTACATTTCTCAGTTTATGAAGCTGTTATTTGTACCTTTTTCTTTTATATTGTGATATTCCCATGATTCTTATTTCAGAAAGCTTTGTGCTGAATAATGTAAAGTGGACACATTGATGGAACAAAACATATAATTCCCCTAGCTACAAAAAGGGTAATCCAGTTGTTTTTCTCTCAAGTTTCATACATCTGATAAAATGTATTTAGAAACTTTGATATCCTAACACATTTTTTTTTAATAATCAGCAAGAATTCAAACATTTAAACAGGCACTTGGAGGGAAATATTTCTGCCTTAGCATATCTTTAAATGCTATTTTAAGAGTTTTTTTTTAAATGATAAATATAGTTATTTAAAATCAAATCTAGAAACAAGATAATTTTTTGACAGAAAATTCAGAAATCAGAGATGTATGATTGATTTTAAGTATTATAGAATCATAGAATCATAGAATTATAGAATCATAGAATCATAGAATGGCCTGGGTTGAAAAGGACCTCAAAGATCATCTAGTTTCAACCCCGCTGCTTTATGCAGGGTCGCCAACCACTAGACCAGGCTGCCCAGAGCCACATCCAGCCTGGCCTTGAATGCCTCCAGGGATGGGGCATCCACAACCTCCTTGGGCAACCTGTTCCAGTGCGTCACCACCCTCTGTGTGAAAAACTTCCTCCTAATATCTAACTTAAATCTCCTTTGTCTTAGTTTAAAACCATCCCCCCTTGTCCTATCACTATCCACCCTCATAAACAGCTGTTCCCCCTCCTGTTGATACGCTCCCTTCAAGTAGTGGAAGGCCACAATGAGGTCTCCCCAGAGCCTTCTCTTCTCCAAGCTAAACAATCCCAGTTCTCTCAACCTTTCCTCATAGGAGAGGTGCTCCAGCCCTCTGATCGTTATCTGTATGTCTTGCCTTGCCTTCTATTCCCTTCTTTTCCCTTTCCTTCCTTTTCTTTCTCGTCTTCTGAACCATACCTACATGAATGCTTCTGCTTTCCTTAGGAAGCAGTCTTTGGGAAACAAATAGGTCAGCTCTACTGGGCCAACCTGTTTCTTAATCACTAGATAGGCTGGGGATTGCACATGTGAGGCCAACAGTCTTCTTAGATTCCAGCAGGTTCTTGTTGCTGACTAGTTGATTAAGATTTTGTCCAGCTCTTTGTAGACAATTACAATCACCTTTGTCCGCATTAAAATGTCCCACACATCTACAAATACACATTAGTAAGCTTCCTAGCTATGCCATAGCCAGCTCCCCCACTATTAGCTCTGGTACAGTCAGAGCAGATGAAGGATAAACACATCACTCTCTCCATCAAGCTCTCAGAACAGAATGATCTCTACTGTGACAGATTAGCAATTTTCTTAGCCCTTACCTGCACTTCTGTAGGTTCCACCATAGCTCCACTGGTAGATCAGTATTTTATTAGTTAAACGCTAGTTGGGATTTAACAGGGCTGAGGTTGGATGGGCCAATAGCCAATCATGTTGATATTGTTGCAATGAAACTAAGCTCTGTCAAAGCTCAGGTCAACATTAAGAAGACGTCATCCTATTCCTATCTTGCTTATAAGTTAATAGTGGATTATGGTCATATTCTGAAGTAAAGTGAAGTCCAAAGATTTGACAGACTTAAATAAAAAATATATATTTTTTTAAACTGTGGAAAGAGATTTAAAGTTGGTTNAAAAACATTATTATTTTAGGATTTTATGTTATATCTGTTATAACGGAAAATCAAAAGTCGGAAGTTTCTAAGTCATGGCAATGCTGATCATTCATGCTGCTGTGCTGTTAAAATGACTCTGCCGCTGACAGTTCTGGGGTTGGTGCAGTAAGCAGCATGGATCAGACCCAGAAGATAGTTATGAGAACAGCCACCTTCATTTTGAAGAGAGAGAGTGTCACGTATAAAGATTGTTTGATACTGTTTGGACTCATTGCTCCTGAACTTTAGTGATCATATTTAATATATCAGTATATATCTTATTTAAGTATACTACCTACACATGACTTACCATTCATATCATATCACAAAACCCTCTTAACCCCATCATATTCAAATTCCACTGCCCCCATTTAGCTCAAGTCATCCTCAATTCACTCCCACTGTGATTTGCTCTAATATTTCCAACCTCTCCTCCACCAACTACCCCATTACTCAGTTACTCACTGGAAGAAGGCTTATCTGGAAGGGAAAGGAAGAAAGATTCATCCCTAACCTGATTGTGTTTGAAATCAGTGACTTGCTGTAGCTAATTTGGCTAGAGCAAGGATTAATCTTTCTTTCTACTTGGTGAGCAACATTCCCAATTCACTATGCTTCAGTGTTGCTTGCAAGGACTTGCAGGGGGAGCAAAGGAATATTTCAGTCTCAATAAGGAATGGAATCCTCTAACTTTACCTTACTGTTAAGACCAAAAAAAAAAAAATGTCCTTCAGAGAATGAATCACTGATGTAGAAAAAGCTTTAAGTGTTAAGATGAGCTGAATTTTCTGGGAGAGATACATCTTTATTTTACTATGAAACAAATAGAACTCTTAATTACTTATGTTCATTAAACCTTCTATCTTCATATGTAATTTTTTTCACATATTTATGTCTATCTAATATGTTTTTTCTTTTCTTTGTGTGCATGCTAGAGTCCTGTTTTAAACTCTTGAGACACTCTGGTGAGAGTAATAGCTATATATCAGTTACTCCCAGAAGGCTGTCAAGTGACTGTTGATTGGAAGATGTCCTTTATATGAACATACGTTCTGTAGGGTGTGACTCCAAGATGAGGGTAATGGCATGCAAAATGAGATCATGGAGTAGAAAACAAATAGACAGAATTTTTTAAAGCTAATTTTCCCAGTACCAAAACAGTAAGAACATTTAATAAACACATACACACTTAGACTGTCAAATATATGGCTTGGTATGTCCTGTGACTTTCAAACTGCACAAATATCCATTTAAAATTTCAGTGGGTACTTGTGCTTTTGTAAAATCCTAAGAAGTCCCTAGTTGCATCCTACATCAATTTCATACTTCCAGAACTCTGGGCTCTAGAGGTGAAACAATTTTGGACAATGGCCCTATAGTTAATCATTATTTCCGATGTAATGTAACATATGTTCTAACCTTGAAAGGAGGTAGGGGAGTTAAACCTTAGACCTGCCTCCTTATCCTTTTTCCTTCCAGGTTTTATTCTTTTACAGCTGTAGAAATACAAAGCAACTACAACTAAGAATATGAATCATGGTTGCTATCGTCATTAACATAATGCCGTGAGTAGATTTATCTACAGACTTTCAGTTTGATAAACTGTTGGCATGTAATATTTCCTTGAAGAAATTCCAGTCCAGCTGTTTTTGTTTACAAATCTATCAATGGTTAACACCACAGAATGTATTTTGTTAGTATGTGAATTATAATTACAACTTGTTTAATTGTGAATTAATTATAAAAGAGGAATACAAAACTAAATAATTAATGTTTTGCAGATTTTGAAACCATGCCAGCTTTGCCCGCATTCATTTTGGATATGCAACTTATGCTTGTAAGTCTCCATTCTACTATCCTTTGTTATTTTTTATTTGTACAGTTAATTAGACAAGAAATTATTTCTGAATAACTATTCCATTATATTTATTTTGTCTTCGGATATTCTTCTGCTTATTCCTTGGTTTACTTCTTTACTCCTAATTGATCATACTATGGATTTAATTAAGAGTTAGTTTTGATATACCAGTCACAGTAACATCTAAACTGACCTAAATAATGAATATTTGCAGTTTTAAGAAAACTTTTTGAAATTCAGGATCAAAGAAGCCCTGGAATTTTACTTCTGTTTGGCTGCAAGTTATTAGATTTTCTTTGTGCTATTTTAGCCAGCGATGCAGACCAACATGCTTTGAATTTAAATCTCAGTAGTTTGTATAATCGTTTGTTAAAAATTAATTGCAATTTGTTAAAATTTACATGGATCAACTCTGGATACAGTCTATGAAATTTATTATCCTTAAATTGGGATAGCTAAAAGTTAGATTTGAGCTATATATTTTGAACAAATTTATAGGACCTATTAACAGACAAAATACACACCTCAAAGGAAGAAATATTTTATTGTTACCCTTGGGTGAATATTTTAGGGTTAGATGGATCACTTGTGAAAGTGCCTATTTATCTTTATTAGGCAATCAAGGGGTATATTTTAGCCAACAGCAATGGCAAATTACATAGTTTTGCCTGGATGTTGACTGTACAAATATGGCAAAAAACTTTGATTTTCCTAGCCAGTTCCACCAAATCAAACCAAATCAAACCAAACCAAATCAAATGTCTTCCAGAATTTCGTATCAGCTGCATATGTTGCTATAGCCTTACAACAGCTTTGTTAGCCCCCTGGTAACACCACTTAGAGCAACTATACACATATAACTGAGTCCATTACTTCTGCATATAGAATCATAGAATCATGTCTTGGGTTGGAAAGGAACTTAAACATCTAGTTCCCATCTTCCTGCCACAGACAGGGCTGCCACCTACTAGACTAGTCTTCCCAGGGCCCCATCCAACCTGGCCTTGTAGACCACCAGGGATGGGACATCCACAGTTTCTATCGGCAGCCAGATCCAGTGAGTCAGCTCTCTCTGAGAGAAGAACTTCCTCTTAACATCTAAACTAAATCTCCTCTCTTTCTGTTTAAAACCTATTACTATCAGACTGTGTAAAATGTTGGTCTCCATCTTGTTTATAAGCTTTAAATTCTGAAAGGCTGCAATGAGGTCTCTCCAGAGCCTTCTTTTCTCCAAGCCCTCTCATTATCTTTGAGGCACTCCTCTGGATCCATTCCAACAGATCCATGTCCTTGTGCTATGGGCCTCTGACCACATGTTGAGCCTCATAAAGAGAGAGCAGAGGGGGACAATAACCTCCCTTGCTCTGCTGGCCACACCTCATTGATTAAGGCATCCCAGGATACAGTTGGCCTTCTGGACTGCAAAAGCACACTGCTTGGTCACATCAAACTTTTTGTCTACCAGGAATGCTAAGTCCTTTCGCAAAGTCATGCTCAGAAGGAGCTCTTTTCCCAGTCTCTACGCGTGTCTGGAATTGCTCCAACCAACACCTAGTGTGACAAGTAGTGATTAACCCATATATGCTCTGGTAGTTTGTTCATATTGCTTATATTTATCAGTTGTGGGTTTTTTTCCTTTAACTGCCATGAAAAATCTGAAGGACATAGAAGTGGGGATTAGAATTCAATCACTTCTCGATTATTTTGTTAAGCTTCTTTGAGGACTTTGGTACAACTGGAAGAATTTATTTATATAAGATTTTAAATTAGTTTTCATTGTTTTGCATTTTTGATAAGTCAGATGTTTTCGATTTAAAAATGTCAATGCCATGATTATACATTATTCTTGTCATGACTTTTCTCCATACAAGAATGTTTTACAACATAATGTAGAAGCAAGAGAAAACGATGAAGATACCATAGGAGTCTAGCTTCCACCAGTTTTCCTAAAACACTGTTCCCTGTAATTAAGGGAAAGTATTTCTGAAATACTTTTAGAGGAAAATCTTGCTTGCTCAGCTTAAGAATGTGAGTATAAGTGGCCAAGATTGCTCCCTGAGACTATCAAAGGCTGCTTTTTTTTTTCCTTAATTTAGTCAACCACCTTCAGAAAACTACTTCCTTAGGAGCTTAACCAAGGTATTAAGTCACTTGAACTTTTATTTATTTATTATTCTTTCGCATTTGATAATCTAGAAGTGGGTGGAGGACTACTGGATTGTTTTAGTGGAAAGAATTTCTATGTATGTCAATAGAAACAAGTAATGATAGCGTAATCAAAATTTTCTGTTGCAGTTATAATATGACACATTTCTAATTATGTTCATATTGAATGCTTTTTTAAATTTTTCTATACATCTATTACAGTCTTGGTGTATTTAAGAATGTTATCCAGTTTATATTTTGACTTGGAAGTAATACTGCACTTTCGATGATCTTGAGACTAGGCATTCACCTCCCCCTGTAATATTCTTGAAATGGTACCATTCCCCATAAAATTGGCTTTAGGATTTTTTTCTTTGGATTGAAATATCTTATTTATGCTTTCTAACAAAAACAATGAGTAGCCTTTCTTTTAGCTACTCTTTTATGTAGAATTGCTTGATCATAGAGTCTCTAAATTCCTATTTATTTAAGTTAAGATTATGAGGTTTTGGTTATTTGCAATAGCACTTCAAGATTAACTCTGTTCAGGTAGAATATTCATTAACTCTATCATTCATAAAGCCACTAGAAAATATTAAGCCACACGATTCACTGACTTTTCACATAATCAGCCTATGAATTATATGACTAAACTTGATGTGCTGACAACATGAATGATAAACTTATTCAGTAGAGTATTTTTGATATGTTTTATCTTTCTTGGATACCTTATCAAAAGTGAAACTTTGTCCATGATGTTAAAATATCAGTTGTAAGTAGTTGCTCTCTAGGGCCAGTACTCATTTCTATTCATAGATAATGGGATTATACTTATATTTTGGAAGACAATATGTTTCTCACAATTTGTAGTGGAGACTTGGAATGTCACATAGTACGAATGATTGAACGCTTCGAGCAATTGTTAAAATAACTGAAGGTGGTGGAAAGTTAGACAGATCAAAACAAAGAGCAGGTGAGTTGCAGCTTCTCTCATTGAAATGTCCAACATCCTGATTTGCTGAATGCATGGCACTCTAGATCTGAAAGTGAATGTGTCCATACCTAAAAAAAATTAAACCGTATGTCTAAGAGTGTTGTTCAAACAGGGCAAGCACTAAAACTTCTAGATCCTTTTCTGTCCCCCAGTATGTACACTTTGCCCTATCTCAAGTGCAGCACTCAAACTTGCTATTGTTGAATTTCACATGGATGGTGATTGCCTGGCACCCTAATCTGTCAGAATCTTTCTGCAAGGCCTCTCTAATCTCCAGAGAGTTAACTACACCTCCTTCATGCTAGGGTGTGAATGTACATATTGGTACATTCATTTCATGATTTTCAAATGTGTGTAAATAGCAAAAAGGTAAAAATTCAAAACTTTTTTTCCCCCCGTCTTTTTTGTTTACACATTGGACTCATCAAACTTCTCATTGCTTTTTCAGTGCAATGAATTGCAGTTGTTCACTTTGCTCCAGTCTGAAAGTTCCAAAGCCTTAGGCACTATGTAAATGTGGGCTACATCAATTTGCATTTAAGAAATCATAAAAGTTTTGATTTTCACTAAATCTGTTATTGTTTGTATCTAGAAAATTAGATAACTGATTACTCACATATGAAAATATCATCTACTGCCTCTACAACTTTCAGGATGAACTCTGCAATTAGTTTTGTCTGTAACTTCTAGCCTCGATGCATTCTCCTCGACAGAAAGAAAATATCAGATAACAAAGGGAATCTTATTCTCCCTTTATCTGTGATATACTCTATCTCTTAAGACTTAATTCCCAGGCTCCAGACCTCTGTCTTCTGTGTGTGAATATAGCTATGTGTGAATACTGCTGATTGCATTGTGAGAATGCAGATGATTAAAAAAAGAGTGTAGTAGGAAGTGAGATTTACCTTTTGACTTCTATCTTTTCCATCTGCTGTAATATTCACACACACACACACACACACACACACTTTAGTTTCCAAGCACAAAGCCATTTTGATGGTGAAAATGAGTGAAACTGATCTTGCCAGGAGTAATCTCCCTCCACCTCCCTTTCTTTTCATGAGCCTGTCTAAACCCTGAGCTGACTCTGAAGCTGATGCTCACAGCTTCCATTCCAAATCATGATCCAGTGATCTTAGAGGTAAATTCTCTTTCCTTTCAGAACCTAAGGAACATTGTTCTAGAGGGAAGCAAAGCTACACTGTGCTGTGCTTCCTGCACAAATTGAAATGATGTAAGGAGTGAAACTCACAAGGTTTATATTGCATAATTCACTTAAAGAATACCTTTATTTTCTAGAGCGTACCAAGGATTCAGAAGCCTCTGCATAGAAAAAAATATATATCTCTTTTCAGCCATGAAGTGCTGTGAAGTAAGTAGTTAGATAATGGTGAATGCTGCTACAAATGACTTTTTGGCTTCTCTCTAGGTGAAATAGGCAAGGAAGAAGATTTCAGCAGAGTAAAACAGAGGTAAATGCTGCAACAGTTCCCTTTACTTGTACGTTTGTACATCTTCAAATATAGTGTTGCCAATTCACTGTATGAGACACCTGAAATCAACAGTTTAGGACACTTCCTGTGAGTAGTCTGCAACATCCAAACTAACTTAGATTTTTTTTTTCCTGTTCTAATCTTTGCCATACTCATTCCATTTCTCTCTGATTGTTACCCTACTTAAAATTACTTGGTAAACCAGATAGTTTATCCAGATATACTACAAATAGTATATCTATCATATATTGTGTTACCAGGAAAAAGAAAAAGCCATAGGTCTGCTGGAAACTGACTTTTGAAAGATATAATCTATGTCACTCCATTCTCACATTATCTTACTACCAAGCAGAAAAGCAAGCAGAAAACCAGTCCTGAGCTTTCAAAACATTTCAAATCATAGCCATGGGGAGTTCAAGCCTTGTCTTAAACAAACAAAAACCAGAATTCTCTGAGTTGCTATCTATTCATTTATTATGCAGAATAGATTTGCCATGAAATATGTGAAATATATACATCTTAATACAAGCAAGCAAGCCAGATCTCTAAGCATAATTAGGCATTAAGGTGACTACTTACAAGATTTGTGCACCCCATACACAACATCATTGTTCTTTCAGTACCTTCAAAATCGGCTCATGGATACAGTAATTACACTATACTCAAGCTATGCCAATCACTTGCTATTCCGAATCATACAATAGGTGTTTTTCAGCTATTTGTAAATAACAATAGTATATATTCCAAATGTCTTACAAAAACAAAATTATTTGGAGTAAAGAGCAAAGTTGTTTTTGTATTGATTTCTATCCTTGTCTTGCTCTTAGAGTTACCGTATGTATGTCTTTCTTTTAAATCTAGCTTGTTTAACTTTCTTTGTACTTGTGTTTTCCTTACTTGCCTCATTTCACCTTCCATACTCTGTTACAGATAAGCATTAAGTTCAGTGGATTTATAGATTTATTTGTTAAAATGTACAAGGAAATTGTTTAAAGGTACAAACCAAAACTCTTTTCAGTGGCAACCTCCTAAAAAATTCTGTAAAAATAGTTGACTGAAAACATTAATTTTCCACAAAGATTGTGTCTTTCAGAAAGATATGGATTGTAAGAATTAAGAAAAGATTAAAGAAACTATGATCAATATACGTTATCTTAAACTTGTAAAAAGTGCTGCCAAATGAAAATCTGATGGAAATTACTCGTAATTCAACATTAAGTCCATGTAACGTATCACTTTCAGGATTTTGGCTAGCATTTTATTTATTTTACTTTATTTTATTTTTTTCAGTTGTTTTGGATTTATTCCTTACCCTCTCAGAGTTATTTACATGAGATTCTTGTCCAAGTGAAGTGACTCTTGTGACTTAATGATTGCCCCCATCAAAGTATGAAGGAAAAATATAAGAACCACCTTAAGCGCTTCCTCTAGTTTTTCATATGAACCAAGAAAATTTTGTACAGCTTCAATACAAAACAATCAGCCACGGTGTTAATTCAGAGCTTGTTTTAAGTTCACGAACCTTTAGAAACCTTTTGATGAACCTCATTTTTGTTTGGCGTTTGTAATGAAATACAATACCATAATAGTTTCACATGGTTTTGGGTTTCGCTACAAATGTCTTGAACATAATTGTTATTAGTTTGAAGTCACAGAATGCCGTGGAGCAAATATTCACTGACAACACTCCACTAAGTTCACAGTGACAACACTCTTCATTATTTTCTTTGTTAATTAATAAACAATAATAATTAATAAACAATACTTGCCATTGACTCAAATTAAAAAGAACAAAAATGATGCAATACTGTTTTCATTGTAGAAATAGGCAAGGTTTATACAGATGATATACAAGATTTTAAGTTCCATTTGGACACCTAAAGAAATTAACTTTTTATCTAGAATGTTATTATAACTGTAACAAATATGCTGACGCATTACTTACTCTTATGGATCCAGTCAATATTAAATTAGGTTATTATTTTTTTCTTAATCTGTATCATTTTTTTTCATGTTAGAACACCATTAGTTATGCAAAAGTGGTCATATATTGTCAAGCTGAGAGACTTGTCTTGATTATTCTTGGTTATTTTCAGTACAAGTACAATCCACCCTGACTTGTAGTCTGCCCTTGGGAGCCAAGCAATTTGACTGTTATTATAATGAGGTGTGGCTCATCATAAGGGTGATTATAATGGAGACTAAGGGAATAGGGAGTCAAGCCTACTGTACATTGCTTTTAATTTCTAAAGATTGTACTTTGGAATAATGCTTGAGTATTGTAGCACTTTTGTTCATTTCATATCTTCAGGGGTTGAGATATCCTCCAACGGACTGTTTTGATACTAATAGGAGAGCACGTTTAGAACATGAAAATCCCTGTATCTGTACCTTCAGGCAATTTGATCAGTGTAATTCACATCTGATGAATACTTGGTGACGCTTACTGGTTAGGTGAAGAGATTGGCACTAATTTTGCAGTAATGCCCTCTGTTGCATCTGTTTCTGAGTGGGAATGTATTTTTTACCAGTTCACAAACATTTAAAAGTCACTTGTATCTTTTTCTGATCATAACATTACTTCCATGTAACATACCATGTTATTTCTTACTGAAGTTGTCCTACAGTGCTTATATTTATTCTTGCGTATCTGAGATATGGTCTACTTTGTAATCTTCCTGCTTTTCTCTAGAAGATCAGATCTGAAAACAATGCAGTATCATCTACATCTTAAGGTGTTGTCTTCTTGCAAAGAAAAAGTTTGTCATAAAACAAACAAAAAAACAAAAAAACAGCCAATCAAAAAAAATCTTAACTTTTTTCTCCATTCCTCTTTGTAAGCAACATTGCTGAGAGGTTATTCTGATTAAAACTGAATGGCTTACAGTATCACTAAAACAGCAAATAAATAAATAAATAAATAATCATTATCTCCTTGATTCAGAATGTTTAGACTTTTAGTTTTACAGGTAAATGAAGGGTTTTCCAGATGGACGAATAATACTTACGGTAAGAAATTACTTTATATAGATGCTTTCAACACATCTTCCAAGTGTCTTGATGTTGAGCAGGAGTTATTAACTGTATCTAAGCATCAAACAAATACCAGCGAGGCTGTGAATGCCCCCTCCCTGGAAGTATTCAAGGCCAAGCCTTGAGTCTAGTGGGAGGTGTCCCTGCCTATAGAAGGGGGGTTGGAACTAGATTATCTTAAAGGTCCCTTCCAACTCAAACCATTCTATGATTCTATACCTAGGATGTGCAAAGAAACTTAATTCCAGCGTCAAAGTATGTGTTTCTACCCATCATTAAAGGAACAACAAATCTGTTATGACAAAACTGCAACATGAACTTCTTATGCAAAAGTTTGGGATTGAGTGCACCCTCAGCAAGTTTGTGGATGACACGAAGTTGTGTGGTGTGATCGACACAATAGATGGAAGGGATGCCATCCAGAGAAACATTGACTGGCTTAAGAGGTGAACTTTCTGAAGTTCAACAAGACCAAGTGCAAGGTCCTTCACTTGGGTGGGCAATCCCAAGAACAAATACAGACTAGGCAGAGAATGGATTGAGAGAAGTCTTGCGGAGAAGGATTTGGGAATACTGGTTGATGGAATATGCAACATGAGCCAAAAATGTATGCTTGCAGCAAAAAAAGCCAACTGTATTCTGGGCTGCATCAAAAGATGCATGAATGGCAGGTCAAAAGAATGATACATCCCTCTCCTGTTGGAGGAGAGTCATGAAGACAGGCAGAGAGAGCTGCTCAGCCTAGAGAAGAGAAGGCTCCAAGGAGATCTCTTAGCAGACTTCCAGTACCAAAAAGGGGTCTATAAAAGAGCTGGAGAAAGACTCTTTATCAGGGAGCGCAGTGATAAGACAACTGGGAACATCTGTAAAGTAAAATAAGGTAGATTTGGATTAAATACTAAATGCATTCTTTACTCAGAAGGTGGTGAGGTGCTGGAATAGGTTGCCCAGAGAAGCTATGGATGCCCCATCTCTGGAGGAGTTCAAGGCCAGTTTGATGGGGTTTTTGGTAGACATGTTGTCCTGTTGGAATTGTCCTTGCTCATGGTAGGGAGATGGAACTAAATGGCCTTTAAGGTCCCTTCCAACCCAAACCATTCTATGACTCCATGATGATTTTGTTTCAGCTTTTACTTTACCTGTCAAACTTGGACTGTATAAAAAAATAAGCCACCCTGTTCTACCAAGGGACCTTAAATTTGATGATATGAAGTGTTAGAACAATAATAATAGTAACCATGATGGTCCAAAAATAAATAAAGAAATGTATCTATTTTTATACATATATATATTCTCCTGTTGAAATACTTTGCTATCAGCTTAACGCACTCATCAAAATAAGAGAGATACAAATTCTTCAGATGAAACTAAAAAAGCTCTGTTTGAATATATCTTTGTACGTGATACTGCTAAATTTTACACCTCTCTCTTCATGGACTACCTTAAAAGACTTCTTAAATTACATTTTTAGGCATAAATATAATAACTTTACTTCTACAGAACTTTTTGTTAAGTAAGTATTGGCCCATCTTAATTAGAAGCATATTGAGCATTTTTTTTTTAATATAGTAGATACTATAAAGAAGCTTTGTTTAATGCAGTTAACCAGGAATCTGGAATTATTGAGATAGAAAAAGAATGTGTTTCACTGTTGTCTACCTTCATCTACCTGTCTCTGTTTCAAGCAGACAGAACACAAAATAATGTAAGAAATGACTCATAAAACTACCTTAATAAATAAACTGTGGGATGAAAATTTTAATGCACAAATCCTCATACAAAACTTCACGTTTCTAAATAATAAGAAGACATATACTTGTAAGATTAGTTATTGTCTGAGTAGTACCATCAATCCTGCATGCTTTGTTTTTCTTTAAATTTTAGTAACTGAATGCTATTGTAAGGCTTTTTTTTTTTCCCCTCAAAAAGCTAAACTAAAAGCAAACCAGTAATGATATGCAGAAAGAAAGGAAACATCTTAAAGCTCAGTTCTTCCTAGCTTATCATCCTATCAAATGATTGATTACTAATTGCTCTATTGGAAAACATACTTAAAACTGTTATATTTAGAGAAGTTCATTGCTTGGCGATGAGTATAACCCAGTATTTCACTTCTTCCCTCCCTCAGGCTATGGGCATTTCAGTAAAATCATAAAGCGTCTTGCAGAAGAGTAACTACATTTTCTGTCTTTCGAGTACCAGTTAGAAAATGAGAGCTTGCAAATACTTCTCATCCACATTGTGTTCAAAGCACAAAATAACACCAGACAGCTTATTTTTGAAGATAGAAAAGTTCCTTTCTGGCATATGCAGTGTTCTGTTGCCATATGCTAATATCCTGTCATTTCCCTGAGCATCTTTCTGCATGAATGCTCCACCAAGGTCCCCATGACATGTCTCTGTGAACTGTAAACACTCTTAGAGTCTTGGAAACCATAAAAGAGCTTGATGGCTGGTACTTGCTAGGAATGTCACCAGATCTTCGAATTTAACCAGTGTACTCAAAAAGGAAATTGTATTTTACTGTAATGCTACGTAATGTTGAACAGTGAGTGACAACATAGACCTCCAAGAATTATGGCAGAATGTAATGATTTCTGACTACTGCCTGGATACTTAAGGTGTAGCTGTATTTGGGGATAAAAGTACTTCATAGAATAATTTCCCTTACTTCCTAAAGAAAAAAATATCTAAACAACTTTAAGGACATGATTAGAATAGGTAAGCAGTATTTCATATTAAGGAATTATTGGTTTCAAGTAATATTAAAAGTTCTCAACTTTAATGACTGCTAATAATGGTTCTGTCACTGTCAAGTATTTGGGTAAAAGGAATAGCTGGCCAACAATCATTTTCTGTCTGAAATGCTTTTCTTTGTTTTCTTACGGTTATTTGTTTTTCCAATTGAAAGGTGTTGAGAGGAGTTGAGAGTACAAGTCTTTTCCAATTCTTCCACTACTGTAGTGGCAATTAATCAAAGTGTACATAGATAAATATTATATTATGTATTTTTATGTGGCTAATTTGTGAAGAAAGAATCTTGAATTTAAATAATTGGAACTGAAATTTGTTACCTGAGAGTCTCCCTAGATAGGCAAAGTCATGTCAGTCATGTAGTGCAATATACTCTTCAGCACAGTTGCAAAACTCAATCCTGTGCCTGTAAGCAAAAAGTTAAAAATGTAATTAACTTTCTGTGGGTTAAAAAAAAGTTCTTGAAACCATTTGGAAAGAGATGATAACTCTATATAAAGCACCTGCATTATGATTTGCAGTAGGTCTGTAAGACATTTACTGTGAATTTAAATATTATTGTTTTTCCATATTTCACATAGATAAACACATTTAAAAAAGAAAGAAAAAAAAATAGGGGGGAAAAAAACATCTCTTTCCTCCTTTGCTTTTCCCATAGCCCTGAACTTAAACAAAAGGTCTGATGATTCCTTCTGATGGTCTTTCCTGGATTTATTTCTCAATAATGACACTTTGGGGAGCAATTCTATAGGGAATGAGATTGATCACCCATCACTGCTGCTGATGTGCTGTTTAACCAAGTTGGTGAACCATAAACTATCATCAGAGAGGGTATCAGACTAACAGTGTGTATCAGGCAGCTTACTCTCCTGTGCACCTAACAATGATGATAATTCTCTTAGTCCATTAGACAGCACAAGAACCTGTTAGACAAAGTACTGGAGTGGTACACTTCACATGACCCAAAAAAGTAACCAAATCCTTCTAGATGGTTTAAGCGGTGACATAAACTGAAGTCATGGAGCAAGAAGTCTAGTGCTTCATACTTTAATAGGACTTTGACATACAGACAGGATTTCTAACGCTGAAGATTTCTTTCAGTAGATATACTCTAATAAAGGGTAAGCATAGCTTGCTCTTTTAAGCAGAGAAGACGACTTCTTCCAAAATCATGTCCAATTACATTTCCTCCCTCAGCCCCCTCAAATATATATGTAAAGGAATAAACATTATTTATATTTTTAATTATTGTTAAATATCATGCATCTGAAGTTGCAATGTTGCAAATCACACCAACATGGTTAAAAAAGTTAAGATTACTAGATGAAGTTTATGATCCAAGGCCCCAGACATATGAATTTTTAAGGACAAATCCTAAAGGGATGTGCACAGATTGATGAAGATGTACATAATCTGATGACTGACATTTATGCTTTTTTTTTTTTTTAACTTGTATGCACAATTCCTACTACTAACTTCAGTGGAAACAGTCAAAGTCCCTCCATTCATGCTTTTAATTTCACTTCTTTCACACACTTTGGAAGATCAAAGCCTAAGTGTTCCCTGGCCCTTCTACCTCAAATTGTTGAAGCTTGATGTTTTGTGGGTTGTTTTTATCTGTTGTTTGTCCTTAACCTAGTGTGTCTTTTTTTCTTTTTTTCGTAGGGGGAGAAGAGAAGGAGTTTGTTTTTACTGTTTTCCATTTCTGAATTGATCAGTCAAAAGATCTAGCTGGGAATATTCAAGCAATAGTTTGGCAGGTTTAGTCCCCAAACAATACTGGTGAGTGTGTTGTGAACACTCTCATTTGCAGTAGTGTTCTCTAAGACTTGCAGAAATGCCTGCCTCAGTGCACACTGTAGCTTTTCCCTCTAAGAATCCCTCATTCCAGCTAAAACTTCCTAGGATGCTTCAAAGATGGCCTTCAGTACTTTCTGTTCCCCAGCTCCATGTTCCTGATTAACATCATCTACAAAAATACATGTAAGTACCAAATATAATCAGCATTTCTGTGTTCCACTCCAGACTTGTCTTTTTGTGCAGGAGTCATGAGATCAACTTTTTGATACAGAGCTGCTCCAAAAGTAATGCCTCCTATTTTATCTTTTGGCCTGTGATGTCAGAGGCAGAACTCAGTGCTATGGCAGTACAGGTCTGACAAAAATGGCATCTGACATGGGAGTACATATGAAGCAAAGGTTTGTCATTGAATTCTTCCATGTGGAAAAAAAGAAAAATCACACCCACCGACATTCATCTATGCTTGCTGAACATTTATGGAAACAGAGGATGCTGGATTGCCACCACAGTGAGGTGGTGCATTTCAGCAGTGGCAACACTGATGTGAAAGACAAGCCCCATTCTGAATGGCACAACTGTCACACCATGAAGAACGTCTCGATCAGTTCATCTGTGTGAATCAGTGGACAGTCTGGACTGTCCTATTGCACACATCATATAGTTAGGATTTGTCACCTTCTGACTTCCATCTGTTCAAGCCAATGAAATACTGACTATGTGGACAAAGTTTTCATAACAATGACTTCATCATAGCAGCTGTGAAACAGTGGGTCACCTCTGCTGTGCAGATTTTTACAAGAGCAGCATGCAGACATTTTTCCTGCCAATAGCCTTCCACCGGGGTGCAGCCATGGCAAACCAGCAGACTCACCAGCACTATTAGGGTAGCCATGATGGAGTGTGACTGATCTGCTCTGCCCTGTACCGGCAGCACTGGCTCTGCCCATGCCACGTTACCAGCCCGTTAACAGGTGCCCCTGCACTTATCACTCGCTGCACAGTGAGATAACAAGCCTCCTCACTATGCAGTCACATGAATGGGTGGCAAACGTTTGTTCCGTGTTTAAATAGCCCGCAGCAGTTCTGGAACACACAGCCCCACTTGCATAGGACAGACCCAGCCTAGCGCACTGCTGAAGACTTACCGGGCCGATGCCTCCTCGCTGTTTAATCACGTGAACGGGTGGCTTATGGTTTCTCCACGTTTGAAAAGCCCACGTGATACACACGCACTGACTCCTCCTCTCCATGCCTGCTGCAGCGTTGTGGCTCTCCCTGAAGCTTTTAGTGAGGGCGTGGGTGTGGAAACCGTTCCCTCAGCAACACCCACTCCATGTTAGCCTGTCTCGTGAGAGCTGGTGGCCTCTCCTGGGTTTGTTGCGGCTCCAGCTGTGCCAGCTCCAAAGCAACAGACCTCAGCTACTGCGAAGAAGCTGTTGTATTAAAAGACACTGTATTTACTACAGAAAGAGCAACGGAATTACACTCGATATTTTGGATACTTAATGTTGGCTGATGTACAAGCCTTCAATAAAGTCAGAATCTTGATCCAGTCAAATTTCCAGGAAAACTCCAACTGAAGATATTTTAGCTTCTGCAGTTGGCACATATGAGCATGCACGTAAGTGCAAACAAATATGTTATTTGCCTAATTACCTCTACTACTTTAAATGATCTTTATCAATATTCAGGAAAGTGTTTGATGTTACATACTTATTGAGAATCTGAACTGAAGTCCTATTACTTTTACATTCCTGAGTCAACAAAAGATAAATGATGGGACTGAAAATCCAGATTCTGCTGGATGAAATCAGGTTTAATAACAAGCAAAGTACGTCTTCATCAACAGGAGTCCATTTAAATGTTTAATTTTATTCTTTTTATTACAGTATTTTCATTTTGTCATTTGTAAAAAATGCATTTGTTGTTTACCTCCTGGTAAAAGAAAGGCACAGAAAGTAAAAACTAGATTGCGGTGTAGAATTAATAATGTCATTTATTCAAAATACAATGGTGGAATTCTCCAAGTAGACTAAAAGTATGATCAAATTAGCACTGAAGCTTGTAAATTAATTGTATATTATTGAACAATTAGTTGAGGAAGTTTAGGAAGTTCTGTATAACTTAGTAGGAAATTACTGCTCATCATGGCCCTTGTTCTTTTCAGTGGGAAGAAAGTGGGATTTGCATGAATCATCTCAGGTCCCTTTTGGAACAGCATAATCAATTAATGCATTTCAATCAGTATGTTAAGTTACAGATATGATACTAACAGAGTTACATTAACTTTGTAAAAAGAAAAAAAACATTATGCTCTTAAATAATTTCATTCACTACTAGTTGATGAGCCATACTGTTTTAAAAGTCAACTTCACAGTTATTTAAAATCACACTATTCTTAGTCAGGAACTATTAGCATTCATGTTGTAAGGGAATAAAGTTCTTGGGTTTTTTTTTGATATTTATTTATTTATTTAGTTATTATTTATTTATCTTTCACCTTAG
>JACDJE010000257.1:444991-522637 GCA_016647715.1 Pavo muticus | reverse complement strand
AAAAAAAAAAAAAAAAAAAAAAAAAAAAGTTGTAGTCCTCAGAAAAATGTTTGGTTTTGTGTTTATTTGGGGTAGGCATCTCTGTATTATACCAGGCCGGCTTTCTACCTTGATGGTCATATGCTTTGGTTTAATTAGAATATTTTAAGCTTTCTTTCTAAATGATCATCCTTCATATGTGAAGTTGCCAGTAATTTCAGATTACTCCAGTAATCTGAAGCCTGGGTGAATAACCTTCAGTGTTCTTGAATTCAAAGTTTGATTTGAGAGATCAGAGAAATGACATGACGTGAAAAAGGAAGTAAGGAAAAGGAAAGGGAAACTGGAAAGGGGAGGATGAAGGGAATGGTAGAAATAACTTCACTTAGCAAAACGGTATTTTCGTGCTGGCTTGTTAAAAATATGAAGGTCTGAAATCCAGGAAGTAAATGCGAGTATATTTGCTCGTTTCAAATGCAGTTCTGGATTCAGGTGGATATGAGAATATGAAATGACTTATTTGTTTTGAAAATAGCCATAAAAACAACAAACTGAAGTCTCTTTAGGCATTCATATTTAAAGATAATGAAATTAAATATGCAGGGAAAGTCAAAATTAGAGATTTCACTATCACTGAAAATGTCAGTGAGTCTGTTCTGGTTTCTGCTGGGATAGAGTCAATTGTCTTCACAGTTGCTGGTATGATGCTGTGTTTTAGGTTTAGGATGAAAATAACATTGATAACACACAACAGCTTCTGCTGAACAGTACTTACACTACGTCAGGTAATTTTCTACTTCTCATGCTCCCCTGCCAGAGAGGATTCTTGAGGAACACTAGAAGCTGAGAGGGGGACAGCCAGGACAGCTGACCAAAAGGATATCCCATATCATATGTCATTGTGCTGAACAATAAAACTGGGAAAGCTGGCTGGAGGGGCTGCCTTTGCTCAAGGGTTGGCTAGGCATCTGTTGTCTAGTGACGAACATTTTACATATTACTATTATTATTATTATTATAATCTTTTGACAATTTTATTTTTAATTTTTTTTTAACTTTTTTCTTTCTTATTAAACTCTCCTTTTCTCAATTAATGTGTTCTTGCATGTTTACCTGGTTCAGTTATCTCCCCATACCACTGCGGGATAGTGAGCAAATGGCTGTGTTTTGCTTAGTTGTCTGCTGGGTTAAATTGCAAAAATGTCAAATAATAACTTGTATCATACAGTCATTCCAGATTCTAATTCTGTTCGTACAGACTATATAAAGAGTAGAGGTCAATCCATAGACAGTAAACTATATTATAATTAAATGAACATAAATCAATAAGACCTCAAGGGTATAATGATGATAGAGGAAGGATGACAAAGAAGGAACCAATGGCAACATAATGATTGAAAGACCTATCAGCATCTCGGAGTGAACAAACGGAGATGTAATATTAGTCTGATCAAGCTTATATTCTTGGTCAAAGCAGTGTCATTGAGTGTGTAAAAGTGTCAGCAGCTAAGCAGTGTTAGAAACTACCAAACACTCTCCTTTTATACTGCATGAAGATCTTATGAATCAGGTTATACACCTGTAATATATTAAGAGTGCACAGGAAGAGAAAAAACTGTCCTTAGTCTAGACAGCTTTGGTCTTTTATTAATCACTAAACAACAACAACAAAATGATGGTTGGTTCATGTAGTACTTCATCCCAGCACTGGGATAAAGCGAGGATCCAGTCTCTCTCCAGCATCTCTGTACTGTATAATGAAAGTTAGCACTAAAAATGGAAAAGTATTTGAGGCTGAGATATCTAATATCTTGAGTGTCTAATGCTAAACAAGGTCTCAGCTCAGCTGTGCTTTACAGCCATTTATGCCTTTTGGGGAGCCTTAGCTTATTTCTACTGGATTCCAGTAACTATACCAAAGCACATCATGTCCCATAGATCTTGTGTTATATCTGTCATCTTATATTGATGTCTCCAATACCTAGAGTATTTTGGATGCCACTAGCTGTCCTAGTTTGGGCAACTCAGCTGAACCCCAGAAGTTACTAGTACAACTTGGGAAATGTATATGGTTTTTTATATGATCTAGTTAGTTATTGAGTTGTGAAAGCCTATCCAATGGCTGTCATTCTATGCTAAGTGATACATCTTTTGGTTATTTCTACAAACATTGTAAAATACGTAGAATACACTGGTATTCTATAGCACTCTTCCAAAGAATTTGGGAACATCTTCTCATGTATCATCTAAAGGAAAATGAAAGATATCCGTGCATAAGGAGTGCAGGGATACAATTCAACAGCAACTGAGAGGGAAGATGGAAGACTATACTGAGCAAAAAAGTCAACTTCATTAAAAAGAACACTTTTCAATTGTTTTAAAGCTGCACTTTTTGTTATAAATTCCAAAAAATGTAGATGAATTATATTCAACATGAATAAATTGTTCACTCAAGACTAAAAAATCAACTGGTCAGAAATACTTGTGTAAGTAAGCTACCTGGATTTAAGGGGCAGGTCTAGGGCCTTTATGCTTGCTATGAAGACTAATTTTGTTACTGTGTTATCTGGTGTTATGCTGCATTTTGTCAGTGAGTATTTGTTTTAAAATACATACACAGAATGAAATCAGTGTGAATCTTGGTCATCAGAAACAGCTATATATCAAACATTGACTAACTTTCCTATTACTTTTTTAATTTTCAGAATCTCCTAGGCAAAATAAAAGCAAATAAGCAAAAAAATGTTGGATAGCAAGTCTTTTAGAAACTCTTTCATCAAAATGACAGAGGATAAAAACTTTGAGTAGATTGTAAAAAAAAAAGTGTTTGTAAACTGATAAAAGTGCTATATAATCTTTCAACAAAGTAACTGATTCAATGTGAAGTCCAGAAAGTGTATAGGGTTTTAGTGTATTTTTTTTCTTATTATTTACTTTATGTTGCTACAAATAATGAGTTAGTACAAAATACTTACTCTCTTCTTTTGATAACAAGATCTTTAGCTGTAATAATTCATCTAACAATTAATCTTTAACTTCAGAGTTTTTCATCTATAGGTCATATATTTCACCTGATTTGTATTTGAAATTGTGTCCTTTGGAAATTTTTATTCATGACATTGATTAACATTGATTAACATTGATCTCATTGATTAACAATGAGAATCTGTAATATTTTGAGGGAATCAAGTAAACAGAAGTGTGGAATACAGCCTCAGATTGTTCTACTCTCTCAAGCCTGAACTATTTCATGCAATGAGACATGGCCTTTCAGCTGTTAGCTGCTCAGTTTAAATTTATTTGTTGATCCGAGCAAAGAATGCTGAGTATTCTGAGACACCAAGTCTGGCTCCAAGTGATAATGAACACAAACTGAGGAATGTAGCTAAGGAATACATTGCCCTCTTCCTATATAAAGCTCCAGCTAAAGGAATAACTTTGCAGGACAATGAGGAAGCCTTTGAGTTGGATGTTTTCTTCTTGCAGCACTGAGGGAATGCATTGACAGAGGGGTGGGGTAGCTGAAGTCATTGGAAAGAATTGTATAAGAGAATAAAAGATGAGATCACTGCATGTGGGGACATTGTATCATGAGATAACACACGTTCCCACAACTAGAAAAATGAATAGATTTATATTTGCTTATAAGAATCACAAAAAACGACCAGCAGTGAGAATAATAATAAAAGATTTAAAGGGAAATATTTGGGGCCAAATATTAGTCAAGGAATCTAAAAAATGAAAATGTAGATAATGCATGTGCAGCTGTGATCAATGCATAGTAAGAGGATCAGCTACTGCTTCTTAAGTGTTAGACAATTTATATGAAAGTCGGAGTCTCATGGCTGTGCATGCAAAAGCATTTTTCTGCCTCCTTGATGTAGAAGAGGTTCACCAGACACTCCTGCCAGGAGGCACATAACAGAAAGCATTTGCTTTCCTAAACAAAGGGAACTGCCATTTTGAATGCTGAGGAGATATTTCATCCAGGTCCCATCTGCTGCTCTTAGGAGATTCAGCAGATGTTCTGTAAGTCCTATACGATATCTTTGCCCTCTGAGAGACAACATAGATAGCATCACAATGAACTTTTCTTTGGGCATCTGAATTCTGGATAGATTTCCACACTGAATTTTCTCCAAGACTGAATGGACTAATTAAGATACAAGCTTCTCAACTCAGCAAGCTAAAGTTAGGAAGTGGAACTATTTTTCCATATTCCTCATGTCTTGTCAGAAGACATTGACACAAATCATTTTCTGAGGAATGGAAGGGTGTGGTGTAGGCTGCAGACATTACTAAGAATGGCATTTATAAAGTTAATTATCCTTGGCTTACTTTAGAGTAAGTTCATTATACAAGGGATGTTCTGAAAGTAATGCCTCCTGTTTAATTATGTTGGCTCACAATATCAGAAGTTGTAGAGGCTAAACCTTCTTGCCAATCATAGAATTATAGAATGGCCTGGGTTGAAAAGGACCTCAAAGATCATCTAGTTTCAACCCCCCTGCCACGGGTAGGGTCAACAGCCACTAGACTAGGCTGCCTAGAACCACATCCAGCCTGGCCTTGAATGCCTTCAGGGACAGGGAATCCATAACATCCTTGGGCAACCTGTTCCAGTGTGTCAGCACCCTCTGTGTGAAAAACTTCCTCCTAATACCTAACCTAAACCTCCCCTGTCTTAGTTTAAAACCATTCCCCCCTTGTCCTATCGCTATCATCCCATGTAAACAGACATTCCCCCTCCTGCTTATGTGCTCCCTTCAAGTACTGGAAGGCCACAATGAGGTCTCCCCAGAGCTTCTCCAAGCTAAATAAGCCCAGTTCCCTCAACCTTTCTTCATAGAGGTGCTCCAGCCCTCTGTTCATCTTAGTGGCCCTCCTCTGGACCCATTCCAAGAGCTCTGTGTCTTTCTTGTGCTGGGGGCCCCAGGCCTGTACACAGTACTCCAGATGGGGCCTGATAAGAGCTGAAAAGAGTGGGGCAATTGCCTCCCTCTCCCTGCTGGCCACCCCTCTTCTGATGGAGCCCAGGATATAGTTGGCCTTCCGGGCTGCAAGTGCGCACTGCTGGCTCATGTCCAGCTTCTTGTCCTCCAAGACCCCCAAGTCATTCTCCACAGGGCTGCTCTCAAGGACGTTTTCCTCCGGACTGTATAAATCCTGGGATTGCCCTGGCCCAAGTGCAACACCTTGCACTTGGCCTTGCTGAACCTCATGGGCCCACTTCTCCAGCCTGTCCAAGTCCCTCTGGATGGCTTCCCTTCCCTCCAATGTACTGACCACACTGCTTAGCTTGGTGTCATCTGCAAACTTGCTGAGGGTGCACTTAATTCCATCATCTGTGTCATTGATAAAGATGTTGAAGAGCACCAGTCCCAAGACCAACCCTTGGGGGACATCACTTGTGACTGGCCTCCACCCAGACGTAGAACTGTTGATCACAACCCTTCGGCAGTGACCAGTCCATCTTTCAAATCCATGCCTCTCCAATTTAGAGAGAAGGACATGGTGAGGGACCATGTTAAAGGCTTTGCAAAAGTTCAGGCAGATGACATCCTTCGCCCTTCCCCTGTCCACCAGTGCCATAACTCCATCATAGAAGGCCACCATATTGGTCAGGCAAGATCTACCCTTGGTGAAGACATGCTGGCTGTCTTGGATCTTCATCTCGTATGTGCCTTAACATGGTAACCAGGAGAATCTGCTCCATGATCTTCCCAGGCACAGAGGCAAGGCTCACCGGCCTGTAGTTCTCCAGGTCATACTTTCTCCCTTTCTTAAAAATGGGAGGAATGTTTCCCTTTTTCCAGCCACCAGGGATATCACCCGACAGCCATGATTTTTCAAATATGATGGAGAGTGGCTTGGCAACCACATCAGCCATCTCTCTCAGAACCCTGGGATGGATACCATCTGGCCCCATGGAATTGTATACATTCCGTTTCATGAGGAGGTCTCGGACTTGTTCCACTGTTACAGTGGGATGGAATCTGCTCCTCTCACCCGCATGTAGAGCTTCAAGGTCCTGGCAGACATGGGGAGCCTGACCACCTGTGAAGACCAAGGCAAAGCACTCATTGAGCACCTCAGTTTTTTCCATGTCTGAGGAAGCCAGTTCTCCGTCCTCATTTATCAGAGAGGGAACACTCTCCTTGGCCTGTCTCCTCCTGCCTATGTACCTGCCTCTGTTCTTGTTATTTTTCGGATTTTTTGCCAAGTTCAGCTCCATCTGTGCCTTGGCTTTCCTGATCTTATCTCTACACATGCAGACAACATCACTGTATTCTTCCCAGGCTACAGAACCCTGCTTCCACTTTCTGTATATTTCTCTCTTTTCCCTTAGTTTAAGCTGCAGGTCCTTGCTCAGCCATGCTGGTTGCCCACCTCCTCAGCTCAATTTCTTCTGCTGGGGGATGGAGACCTCTTGCACTCACAGAAGAGTGTCCTTAAAGATCTGATATTCCATTACATTTTGTTGCCATGCGACTGATGGTGACAGAAGAGGCAGACTGAGTAAACGGCAACTAATGTGGAAGTGCATATGGAGCAAGGATGTGTCCTTGAATTCTTCTATGTGGAAAAAATGGCACCCACTGACATTCATTGATGCTTGAAGAATGTTTATGGAGACCAAACAGTGGATGTGAGCAGAGTGAGGTGATGGGTGCTGATTTCCAGTCTGAAAGACAAGCTACACTCTAGACAGCCATGGAGCAATATTGTTATAAGCGCTGCATGGAAACTCTAATTTATTGCTGGCAAAAGTGCATAGTTAATGGTAGTGACTATGCTGAAAAAGAGTGCTTTGTAGCTGAGAATTTTCCCTAGCAAATGGCATTATTATGGAAATTAATTGGAAGCATTACTTTTGGAGCAACCTACATAGAATTGTTCATTTGTATTTTGGTCATATAATGTTAAAAATACCATGAAATCACAGGAATGCTGTTTTAGCCTCTGTAACTGGGATTCCACTGATTTTTTTTTTTTTTTTAAATCTTCCAGTACTAACTTTTAGTGTCCAGGTATCTGAAGAACAGTTTATTTTATAAGGATGTTCAGAAGTATAAAATAATTATAGTTTCCCGAGTTACTCCAAAGTTTCACTTTGTAGAATGTCTATGCTTTCATTATTAATAATTTTACAGTTATGATTAGAGCTATAGTCAGTCATGATCAGGTACCTGTTGCTCTAGGGGCTGAAATTACTGAGAGTAGTGCTTCACAGAGCATAGCTCCAAGCAATTGTGCAGACACCTTTCTGCTCAGCAATAATAACCATCAGTAAAACGAAAGTTTCAGCTGCAAATGGGGAACATTGTTAGAAAGTTTGATATTGCATTAAAGATCTGGGATCCATTAGGTGATGAATGGATTACACTGAATACCTAGAGAAGATTAATTGGTTATTGTTTGTAAATTGCTTTGCAGATAGTAAGTCTCATATATAAGTGCTCTGTATTATTGGTATTAATGGACTATTTTTATCTGTAGTGGATATCTCACTTCACCATTGTTCGTACACATAAAGGGAAACTGTAATACTTCCTTCAGACCAACATTCAGAACTTCAAAAGAAATTACTTTTAGGCCTGAATAGACAGATTAATATTTATCAAGAATGAAGTGAAATGTGACTGTAGAGAAAAGAAAGAATACATACAAAAGTATATTTAAAATATTTAAAGAGATCTGAGCAGATACTAGGCTAACAGGAAATTTTCAGGGATGACCTGGCAATTTAGAAAGCATGAAGTCCTTTAAAATACAACCAGAAGCTTTTGTCAGATCTCCTTAATTCTTAACATCTTTTCCTGACTAATATTTTACAGGATACTACTGCAGTGCCACTATCTGAAAGATGTGAAGAATTTTTGTTTGAGAAAAAATAAGGAAAGGATTCATAATTATAAAAAAATGTTTATAAATATTAGTTTTAATAAAAAAACCCTCTTAATATGGCAACTTCTTCACTTACCATATGCAATATAATATCACCTGCATTATTGAAATTAATTTCTGAAGATCTTGGGTCAGACATTAAAGAGCATTCAGATATTGGAAGCTTCAAGCTGGTACTTATAGAATAAAACAATAAAAACGGCCATTAGCAAACCTATTTCTAAATATCTTTTCACTCTCAGTCTCATGTGCCTAATGTAACACTCCAGGCTATTCTCACTCCTGTAATATTATACAAATTCCTGTACTCTCTGATAAGTAATTCCTAGGAAAATCCTGATGTGACATGGAATATTTTTGAGACATTTTTGTGTAAATGAGTATCATTTACAAATATGGTAAAATACCACACTGGAAATAAGTATAAAGAAGACATAATAGTGTTTAAAAAGTACCTGCGGCTAAGATATAGATATGGTCAACTGTGTTTGCTTTACCTCCCTTACCTTCATAGCTCAAGTTCTGTTCTGTGCTAATAAGGGTGTCTTCATGACCATAGTGCCTCAAAATTGAACAACTAAGTATATAGACTGAAGATCAATTTGACTGCCTCATATGAAGAATATGTAAGAAATAAGGCTTTTAAGAAACCATGTGACGTGGTTTATTTTCTCCTAACTAGCAGAAATAAAACAATTTCATCTAGATTCCCCAATGATGTTTTTTGAGCATCATTTTGAAATATTCATTATATACCTTTCAATCTCTTTCAAATTCAGACAGCTTGCAAAGCAGCCACATTACATATCTAAATCCAAACCACCTCTGGTGATCTAGATGGTTACTGCCATTTCAGCCATGAAATGTACTGAATGCATGTGCTCAGTCCACACACAATTCTTTAGCGAACTGAACACCGGCTCCTGCTACTCAGATGCACTTTCTGAAATGTAGAAGCATAACTTAGTGTCAAAGCTCTACATTTGGACTCTATGTACTCCTAATGATGAGTTATATTAATGCTTGATGAGATACATATCGTAGAACTGTGTACTTTATTCTTCAAATGATTTAAAACAGGAAGAAAAAAAAACCCAAAACAATTGTATATTATGTCTTTCACTTCAGTAATGTTATATTTCAGGTGCTCAAAAAGTGTTCTAACTTCGTCTCTATAAACCAGCAATGCATATAAGTTAGATTCTCTGGATTTTTTTGGATTTTTTTAGTTATAAAGTCCAGTGTTTGGAAGGATCCCAGTTATCTGATGTTGAAAATATTGATGAGATGTTAAACTGCTATGGTGGCAAAATCTGCTCAAGCCTTTTGCAATATTAGATACATATCATGACATGCAATATTGTAGTGCCATAGGTAACATTCCCATTACATAGTTTGTTCTCATTATAAATATAATTTTTGACATTTTTGCAAACTATTGTCAGAAATAATTCATCACTGAACATCCTTTAGATTATCCTTTGGGAATCCTTTCAGATTATGGTAATTTTATATGTAAATGTGCATCATATGATAATAATTTCCAGGAAGTTGTTTCAGGGTGTTTTGAGTAGAAATTAATGTATAAACAAACAAATACATTCCTATTGGAAAACCTTTATGTTTTAAATTGATAGAATGAAATTTCTTAAATTCATAAGTTAATGGAAAGACTGGTATTAAAACTCTGATGCAAACAACTCCATCCCAAATTTGCTCTCTTCTAAAACTAAGCAAAAAGATCAATTTTTCAAAAAAGGAAAGTATATGAAAAACATATGCACACAGCACTTGAGTATTGAATACTTAAATGGATATGAATGATAATGTAGTGCTAAGCAATAAAGAAAAGTGGCTATAGTGTCAGGAAGAGTATTACATTAGAAAACATAGTGTTCTTCATTTCTAGCTGTGCAAAGTCTACCAAGTGTTACTATACATACCATGCTAACACATAGAACATTGAAAATGAACTTTAGTTGATTTGATGGCTCATTACTTGCTTTCAAAAAAAGAACATTGAGAACATACCATATCAAATTAAAGCACACATACAATGCAGACTTTTGAAAAAGTCCTGAAATGATACTGAAGAAGGAGAATACAGTTAATCTATTGAATATACATTTGGCATCAGTGGCGTCCACAAAACTGACAAGAAACACAATACCCAAGGAATATGTATGAGACTATATAAGGAGTGTGGGATGGCTTTTCTGGAATATTACAAGGATTTCCTAACACCTTCCTTAGGGTACATATAGCCATATTTCCCAGTAAGTACTGCCTAGAAAGGCTTATGCTCTACAGGATGCACCACAAGTGTGTACATCAAATATTACCTCCATGCTCCTTAACTTGATCCTGCATACTGTCTTTCTGCAGTCACACAAATAATGACTTAAAAGCCATAAAACACAAAACAGACATTAGCTGCTGGTAGCATTCATCTAAGGACAATAAAATCTCAAATTTTAATCAGAAATGAATTTTTATCCAGTACCATCTGAAATAGATTACTTGAAAACTTTTCATATTATCTAGAAAGCTGAAAACCATAGAATAATTTACTTGAAAAATTAAGAGATCAATAATTAAGTATTTCTGAACAGATTAGAAGAAGCAGACTAAGAGTGAACTATTTTGGCAGGATAGAGAACATTTGTGAATAATAAACTTTGTGTAAAACTATTATTTGAAAAATTAAGTTAACTTGGACTAGACAGAAGAAATAACAAACAAGCAAACTTGCGTGAAGTATGCAACATGACTTGATTGTAGGCAGTTTGGACTTATACGTAATTCAACAGGAGCCAACATATTTGACAGACGGCATATATTGTGCTCAGTTAATATTTCCTTTAATTCTTTGTCAGAATGAAGGAATTACTGGTCAGTATTTGTCAGGAAGTGCAGCAGCTAATGAGAAAGTGACAAAGAATAATGCTTATGAGATTTCTAGTCTATTTTTATCAGGAAAGCTAGCGACTGTGTTAATATACAAATGCAATATAACCAAAGAATTAAAAGGTTTTCAGTCAATGTAGTAACCTAACCAATGTGTTTCTAGCATGCTTATCAACATCAGCAGTAATCTCATTGCAGAAATTCATTTAGGCTTGTTGTGGTTTAACCTAGCAGGTGGCTAAGCATCGTTAGGAGTACATAGTCATTCACTCTCTCCCTCCCTTCCCAGCAGGATGGGGAAGAGAATTGGAAAAAATAAAAAAGTAGAACCCATGGGTTAAGATAAAACTATATACTAAGGTAGAGAAAAGGAGAAGGATAATAGTTATTACCATATATATGTGACTGTATATAACAAGTGATGTACAAGCAATTGCTCACCAACCCGCCTGGACGCCCACCTGTGCGACCTGGTGTAGGGAACCTGCTTTGGCAGGGGAGTTGGACTCGATGATCTCTGGAGGTCCCTTCCAACCCCTATGATTCTGTGATTCTGTGATTCTGTGATGCCCAGCTAGCCCCCTGATCAGCAGAAGAGGAGAAATGAACTCTCACTCCCTTCAAAACTCCTTACGCATGATGTCATATGGTATGGCATGTCCCTTTGGCCAGTTTGGGTCAGCTGTTCCATTTCTGTTCCCTCCCAGCTCCTTGGGCCTTCACTAAGGGTGGCTTTGGCTTTGTGCAACACTGCTTAGCAGCAACTATAAACATCAGTGTGTTATCAAATTGTTTTACTCCTAGAACAAAAAACACAGCATCATACCAGACACTCTGGAGCAAAAAATTCCATCCTAGCTGAAACTAATACAAGACTTCAGTAAAAGCACTAACATTACCTGTTTGTTTAGTCATCAGTGCTTATCTTCCCAACAGCAAAGGCAAGAAAACCAAAGGTACTTGGGTTTCTCTTTGCCATTGAAAGTGAGACAGTGTCATGGCATCACAGAGGAGAGTCTCAGGCTATTATTCTGTGACTCAGCCATGAATTGCAGGTTCTATTCATCTCTGTTCAAGAACTGCAATAAACTGAAATGTAAGTATGTCAGGTATCCTTCATCCTTCTATGTCAACAAAAGTTTGCAGATAGTACAGCTAAGGTTCAATCTGCTTAAGAGAAGTACTTCGCTACTATCAAAATGCTGGATGCCTCGGAACCAGTCCTATTACATTAAACATCAAAATGTTACCAGAAGTCAGAGAAAGGAAATTAAGGCCCCAAAGGAAGTTCTATCTACTTAAATCAGATGTTAAACTAGAGCAAAGAGGATATCCCTCTGTAGGCTTTGTATGCACTTACGTTGACAATTTGGCATAAAACACTGTGACTGTTGTCAATAAGTGAATGTCCCAAATTGCTGCACATTGTTTTGAATCAAGGTGTGATTTTGGTTAAATTAATAAGATTATAATCCTTTTGAAGAAAACCAAAATTGAAACTCTGATTTTTGTGCCAAAGGCACTTCTTTAGTATCTGCAATAGAAATGAGAATTCAGCACAATAATGACCAAGTTCCTTGGTCAGCTTCAAAGTGCATTCATGGTGACAGCTTCAAATCATATTCTGAAGCAAAAGTTTGAGAACTGTGTAAATGCAGGACTTTCAGCTTTAATTCCTTTGATCTACTGATCTGCTCTTTTTGCACCAAATTACTTACCAACGTAATGACAACCATCTCTTATGAGTGTTCACGACTGTGAATTTAAACTGTGACTGGGAGTTTGACTTTGCTTGGTAGGTAATCAAAGAAATAAGCATGAGGTGGGCTCCCTAGTCAGGCTTTCATACTAGTATTTCTCTCAGATCTGTTTGTACAACGGTGGTATTTTAACTATGAAACGTAAGTTATTTTTAAGGTTTATAGATTTTTAACTATTTGGGAAGATTGTAACCTGATAAAATGTGGAAACAATACATCTCTGGATCCAACAAACTATAAACTGCAAAGATTTAGTAAAACAAAATGATGATACTCTGACATTTTATAGAAGACCACTCATACAAGAATTAATAGGAGACTGAAAATTCTCTCTATATTATTTCTCAAAAAAAATGCGGCACAATTTTTTAGGTAAGAAGTTTTTATTTTAATTGTTTCTTTTTTTTTTCTTTCTGTTTTATTGTGTTCTAAGGAATCCTTACACTAAAGAAGAAATTAATATCAAATGGAAGATTTCTTGGTTTAGCTTTTTGTTACAAACGAGATTGCATTTTGAGTAACACTGCTATATTTCAGATTTTGTACTGAAAGTTGTGCTAGCTTGAAACTCTTCAGTAATAATGGTTAATTTTTTAAAATTAACTAAATAATTTATTTATTAAATTTTATTAACTAAATAATTAGTTTAATTATTTATTTCCCAGTTGTACTGGGAAACTGCAGCTGATTTGAAAAGAAATACAAAACATGACAGCCATTGCTAGAAAAACTTGTAAAGTAGGTAGATTAGAAATAATCTTGGAAAACTATCACCACTTTGAAGACATCTTCAAATGATCATGATTACATTTTCAGTTTCTAAGTCAGTATGCATTTATTAAATTTGCTGATCCTCTAAATAAAACATACACAATTCTCTTTCCAGAGTTACTGGAGTGGAGATAACCTATCCTCTCAATACTACACTTTTTAGTAAACATATAATTCAAGTTTTCTGCACATAGAAGTAGACGTTAAGGGCAAGATTAATACCTAAATACATGAATCTCTGTCATGTAAGTCTTTTCTTTCAGAATCTATGAAGTTTTAGGCAATGAACGGGATTTGGGTCTTCCATTACAATCGATGGAAATCTAATCAGTATGGTCAAGAGTGCATGAATCAGCTGATAAAACACTGATATTTAGTGCCTTTTGGGATAGCATGGGAAATGTTGCTGAATTTTAGCTTCCATTTCAGGTGGACACAGATCTCCCATAAGTACTGTATCATCTTTGCCAATCTAGGATACATCTCTCATATGTTACAGACTGACTTAAACATCATTAGATGTTGATGTGCAGGATGAATCAAGACCACTACAAAGCTATTCAGCTGACCAAAATTGTTATTTGCCTCATGAGACTGAATGCGTACAAGTCTAAGGGGCCGAATAACATACATCCCAGGGTTCTGAAGGGGCTGAGGTGGTTGCCAAGCCGCTCTCCATCATATTTGAAAAGTCGTGGCTGTCAGGTGAGGTCCCGGATGACTGGAGGAAGGGTCACATCACTCCCATTTATAAGAAAGGAAGCAAGAAGGACCTGGGGAACTACAGACCAGGGAGTCTCACCTCTGTACCTGGGAAGATCATGGAATAGATCCTCGTGGATGACATGCTTAATCACATGAGGAATGATCGTGTGATCCAAGACAGCCAACACGGCTTCACCAGGGGAAGGTCATGTTTAACCAATCTGGTGGCCTTCTATGATGGAGTGACGGCATTGGTGGACAAAGAGAAGGTGACCGATGTCATTTACCTGGACTTGAGCAAGGTCATTCACATGGTCCCCCACCACATCCTTATCTCCAAATTGGAGGGATGTGGATTTGATGTGTGGACCACCCGATGGATAAGAAATTGGTGAAAGGCTGCAGACAGAGGGTGGTGATTAATGGTTCTACGTCCAGGTGGATGCTGGTAATGAGCGGTGTCCTCCGGGTGTCTATCTTGGGACCGGTGCTCTTTAACATCTTAATCAATGACATCGACAATGGAATCGAGTGCACCCTCAGCAAGGTTGCTGATGACACCAAGCTGAGTGGTGCGGTTGACATGCTGGAAGGAAGGCATGCCATTCAGAGGGACGTCAACAGACTTGAAAGGTGGGCTCAGGTGAACCTAATGAGGCTCAACACAGCAAAGTGGAAGGTTTTGCACTTGGGCCGGAAGAATCCCAGGCATTTATACAGACTGGGAGGAGCAGCCCTTGATAGTAGCCCTGCAGAGAAGGATCTGGGGGTCCTGATGCATGAAAAACTGAACATGAGCCATCAGTGTGCTCTTTCAGCTCAGAAAGCAAATGGTATCCTGGGCTGCATCAGAAGCGGGGTGGCCAGCAGGGACAGGGAGGTGATTGTCCCTCTCTACTCTGCCCTTGTGAGGCTCCATCCGGAGTACTGTGTCCAGGTCTGGAGCCCCCAGTACAAGAAAGACAGAGAACTGCTGGAGAGGGTCCAGAGGAGGGCCACAAAGATGATCGGGGGCTGGGGCACCTCCCTTATGAAGACAGGCTGAGGGAGCTGGGCTTGTTCAGCCTGGAGAAAAGAGGGCTGCGCTGTGACCTGATTGCAGCCTTTCAGTACCTAAAGGGAGCCTATAAACAGGAGGGGAGTCAACTCTTTGAAAGGGTAGGTAACAGCAGGACAAGGGGAAATGGTTTTAAGTTGAGGGAGGGAAGATTTAGGTTGGATGTCAGGGGGAGGTTCTTTACTATGAGAGTGGTAAGGTGCTGGAACAGGCTGCCCAGAGAGGTTGTGGATGCCCCATCCCTGGAGGAGTTCAAGGCAGGTTGGATGGGGCCCTGGGCAACCTCATCTAGTATTGAATGGTGAGGTTGGTGACCATGCCTGGCAGGGGGGGTGGAGATTCATGATCCTCAAAGTCCATTCCAACTGAGGCCATTCTGTGATTCTGTGTTATGGGGGAATGACTTGCAAGTTGATTCTATTGTGTAAACAGAGATGGTTCATACCTTTTAAGATACCTTAGGAAATCCAAACTGGTTGAGTTGCCAGGCGTAACACAAGGTGATAATCACACCTTTCCAAAGTGAAAAGAGTAGAAGAAGGCCTGACAGAAGAGTTTAGAGACTCTCAAATGGCACCAGAAATGTACACTTAGTTAACTCAACCATTTTCTCCCTGTTTACTCTAATGGGAACTCAGTCATCTTAGCTCCAGCATTTGTCCAGATAACTCCTATAATTTCCTCTGTAGAAGAAGTGGAGAAAAAATGAACTAGATATTGCAGATCATCAGAATGCCTTTTTTGTGCCTCTCAAGGTCTCTCTTATCCAAAACTTAGTCAATTTTAAAATGAAATGTGTGACTTATCTGCTTTCAGAACAGAATCTATTGTTTAACGTAAAATATTTTTGAGAGGGAGAGTATAAAAACTATTTTCAACAATTTTGAGTTCCAGAGTTTTGCAAGAGATTGTTAGTGATTACAGCAGTTCCAAAAAATGTAAATATTATCAGGAAAGTCTGGAATACTGATGACATAAAATTTCGGCTGCACAATACTGTCTTTTAAAAGTGGTAGTTCTAAAAAAATTAAAAATAAACCATCTTTGATCACAGGAGCTAGAAGCAGGACAAACTAGTTAGTTCAGTCTCTGGTCATTTTTAATCTTCTGTTGTTAGAGCAAGGGAAGTATTTAACTGCGCAGTTACATAATCTTGGTGAAATTTTAATGTGGACATTTTGCATTAAGTTCTTTTCTTTTAGCAAGAACAAAAATGAGAAGAGAAAAAGAAAGAAAAGAAAAAAAAGGCCCCAAATAAACGAAACTCAATTTCACGGCACATTATCTCTCTCAATTCTTTCCTCTCAGCTTTCATTTTCATTAAAATCACAGACAACCATAAATTAATAATTACTTCAGGTTGACTAAATGCAGGCCACACTATTTAGCTCTCGTTTTCCTACATTGGCCCTTCTTGTTCATGCTGGAAAAATGTTAATTTAGATAATGTGGCTTGCCCCTTGTCATATAATTCTGTTTTGCAGTTTCACTGATCTATAATGGTCTGTACTTATTAGGTAGTATTAACTTTATCTTTTGTTCAATCAAGCTTCACAGTTTCCTCCAACATGATAACTATTGTGAAATATCAGATGAAATGTTCTATTATCTGTATTTCTGTTATATTTTGTTTCATCTCTATGTCATAACCACGTTCAAAGACATTTGTAATTTCTTATAGTAATACATTTATTGATCATTAGCCCAAGCAGTATGTGAGACTTTTTTTCTGGAACTAGAGAATATATACCTCAACTTTACTACTTTACAGGTTATGCATATTTCAGATGAGATGTTTTACCAACCTACTTTTCAGCTAAGAATGGATTAATAGGTTCAAATAAAATAAATCTTGATTTCATCCCAAGTTTGAACCCAATTAGTTTCTTGAAATAATTTAGTGTAGTTCAGATATCTATTTCTCTATCTGTCTGTCTCTCTATATATCTTTTGCCAGAATATTCTAGCAGCAAATGCAAGAAACTGAGGCATACGACAACATTTATATCTAAATCGTCATTTGCTTGTCATTACTGTCATTTTGATCAACCCATTTAACTTCTTAATGTCTCAATTTACCCCATTCTTAGGACAGATTCAATACTTATTAGACACATGTTTATCTTGAGGTTTTCAAGGGAAAACTCTGTATGTGCTGTGATCCAAAACTTCTTATGTTAGAACATATACACATTTTGACTAGTTTTTTTTTTTTTATTATTATTATTTAAAAACCAAAGAAAACAAAATCAACAAGAAGCAAACAAAGAGAAAAAAGTCAGCCAAAACTGAACTTCTAATTCCTTCTGTCAGTATGGTATAACCAGTAATATTTATCCATAAATGGAGAGCTCTTGAAAACTTCTAAACACTTAGATAATTTGTGTTATGTTTTCATATGCTACAATGGCAGTTTGTGCTCTGTTTTCAGGACTGACAATGGTAGACAGGTCTTCATTTTTATTAGGAACACTTCCACATATTGTTAACAGAATAATTGAGAACAATTAGAATCTCTTTCTCTTAGAGTCAAGGTGATCATTTTTTTCTACAATAAATTGTGCAAAATAATTTAATGAATATTAGTTGTTTTCCTGTATATGTAGGGTCTTCCTTGACATGTAGGCACTTTTGGCACCTAAACTAAGTAAAATCTTGCAGCAGTTATACCTGGCAAATACAGATAGGCAAATATGATTGCAGAATTCTTATGGAGTATTGGCTTTTAATGAATGGTCATAGAATGTAGCGTGATCATAAAAAATGTTTTAGAATTGTTCACTTTTATATTCACACAAAAATATATTTTAAAATCATAACCTAAAGTAACACTAAATACTGTTAGGAACCATTTGAAAGTGATATGCAGCTTTTTTCGAGTGTCAGAGTTCTAATTCCCATTGCATATGTTCTACAATAAAATATAGGTCCTCACAGTTTGAAATAAATGCACTTTTCCAAATGAATGGCATATTTTCTTCCACCCTTGGAAATTGTTTATATAAACATTCTGGTAACAGGCTATTGACATATGGCCTAAGCTAATTCCTTGGCTTTTTTGTTTGTTTGTTTTTAGAAAAATAACCAAAATTCATTAGTTGAAATAAGAAGAAATGTTGGCCAGCAGAATTGTTTTAGTTATGTAAAAAATAATTTATATTTCTTCAAACATTGCTAATGTATTTATATCTGTTATGATCTGTAGTAAACTAACAGCAAATCTATCTCTATCTTTGATTTTTTCAAAGTTTAAAGCAGGGCGATTTGCATAGTGTATGATTACTGCTTTCCTAAATGAAAAGATGTATAACAGCTTCCACAGTAATATGCACAGATGAACCACAGTAATTTATATCATTTGGGTGATCTAGCTCAAGAACAATAAATCCGTTTTGCAGGCTTAATTTTTTCTATCTCTAGGTATGTACCCAAAAGAGAGGAGATGTGATCTACGTTGCAGAATAATATGTGAGAAAACAAGATTTGGCAGCTTATATCTTTTGTGCTGGTAATCATAGTGTTAGTACCATTGGCAAGCCAGTTCCTCTCTGAAGTCCCTTGTAGTTATGTCATCTTCAAAACAGAAAGATGAACTGACTTGCCAAATGACAAGTGGATCGATACCCTTTCTACAGCCTACAAAGCAGCATATCAACATCAAAAGTAGGATTATTCTTTGGAAAACATAGATTTATACAGCATAAATGTCTACATTTCTGCTTGTCATTTAGATTCACCATATAGTCAGTGGAGAGGAACAAGCACTTCATATCATTCATCTTGTCCTAATGCAGCTATTAAATGTAGGCCAGAGGAATTGCACATTAGTTGTGCCTGTTTCTGAACACTGCCACTTAATTAAATTTAGACAAGTAGCTCATATATAGATGTTTACATCATAAACACCTGAACTGCATTGAAAATGTCCCTAAAATCCTTGCCTCATATACCCCCAGACTACTACTTAATTAAAATTCCTTTACATGCTTCTCTGACTTCAACAAGACTTGCCTTAGGAGAGGGAAAGGTAGAATAATTGAGGGACCTCTTGCCCATGCAATATTTGGAATATAATAACCAGCATTCTTGAGAAAAAATTCTTATGAACTTTTTCAGGCATAGCAGCAAAGCAAAGATTGTCTGAAAAATATTGTACAGTAGTTTTATGGATGATAAGACAAATTAAATTGTCACAAAATTTAGATTTTCAATAATACTTCCAGGGAAAATATTTTAATTAGCATTTCCCTAAATAAAAAGAGGAGAGCATATTCCTTTCAGTAATAGTTCTTTTGTTCATCTCCAATCCAAACATTGCAGATTGGTATTAATGCAGGCCAATTTGAAAAATGGAACTGACTTGTTTCCATTTGACTGAAATGAGAACAAGACCTAGCCTTAGGCAATAGGAGCATAACTAGCCAAAAACAAATGCCAATTTTAAATTTCATGAAGTGATTATTTGCTGTTAAAAAGTCAGTATTTCCCAACACATATAAGACAGTAATAGAATCTGAGTTCACAAATGACCTTATGCTTACAAAGGAAATAGCTGTAATATATCAGCCATTCCAGTGATCACTGGAAATTAGTCTCTATCAAATCTTCTGTGAATTAAAATAGTATAAATTAGTATAGCACTACTTTAAATTGGAGTAGTACCATAAACTTCAACAAACCTATATTATTCAGATCAACAGATATACGATTTACTAATTGTACAGTGATGGATCTGACTCATCAGATTTTCAGTTTGACTGATGAGTCTCTTTATGAGTATTCCTTTTCACATCACTCTAGTGTAACAGACCAATATAATAACTGTGAGTGAATGGTTGAGAAGGGAAGACAAGAGGGGAAAAAAAGGGAAGGGAAGAGGAAAATGCAAATTTTAGGTGCCAGCAAACAGTAGCCACTGAATGAAGCCACCTAAAATGATTCCATCATAAATACGTTCGTTTGTATCATAAATGTGACTGAGTTTGTAGAGAAAACCTGATTATTATAGACACTGAGCAGCTTGTCTTTTAGTGAGCGGGAGAGAGAAAATGTTTTTTAGATTAAAATTTCAATTTAACAACTGAACGCAATGAAGATTCATGTAGAAAGCAAGAACCCAATGAAGATGAATTATCTACAGAAAATAATCAACCCATGAAGCTCTGTTTGTTCTTGGTGCACAGGGTGACCCAAGAAATGTGTTTCCAACTAACTAACAGTTAAAGAAAGAACAGTGCAGATCTCAAGAATCTTTTATTTTAGCATCAGGAAATACAACTGTTTTTATGAACTGTGACTCTGTCATAACGCTCACATGAACTTCTGACCTACTGTTAAACCACTGAATTACAGGAGAAATGTTTCCTCTAGTACTGCGAAATGAACACTGGGCTTGCAGCAAGTAACCAACGCAGAACATCCCAGATTTTTTAGGTGTTCTTCTGTATATCTGCGATAATGCCATGACTACAGTGACTCCTGAGGACTGGTTCTATGTAGACTTGAGACTAAACTGAGCACTTTCAGTTTCTTTAATGATTTACCAGCTTGCTTTCCAATAATTTGTTCTAGCAGGATTGGTCCACTTATGAATATATCTTTGACTTCCTTGTAGTTGCAGCCTCCTTTTTATGTATAGGATGTCATTCTTGGCTTTACAGCTTTTAAAACCATCAGTTTCAAACTTAATGTCTTATGTTTATTGTATAACTAGTGGCAAAGGACAGTTACACCACACTACATTTATATGGTGGATTAACTGGCTGCTACATGCCCATCATGACATGCTCTAACTTCCCCTTCTCAATAGACAGGGGGAGAAAATGCAATGAAAAAACTCATGGGTCAAGATAATTACAGAGAGATTTCTTAACAAATACCATTACAGGAAAAGTAGACTTGACTTGGAAAAGATCAATTTAATTAAATTTCAATTAATAACAGATTAGGACAGTAAGAAATAAAAGCAAAACTCCCTCTCTTCCCAGATTCATCTTCACACCTCCTTCCTCTGAGTGACACAAAGGGGTGGGAGTTGTGCTCAGTTTGTAACATTTCATCTCTGCTGCTGCTGCTTCCTTTCACTCTTCCTATGCTCCTGTGTGTAGGTCCTCCCACAGAATAGTCATTCATGAACTGCTCCAGCATGGGTCCTCTCCACTGGTTGCAGTTCTTCAAGAACTGCTCCAACATGGGTCTGCAGCACAGGGTTTAATCTTTCAGGTACAGACTGCTCCAGCACAGGTTCCCCATTGGACCTCACCACCTGTCTGCTCCTGTATGTGCTCTCTATGGTCTGCAGCTTGAGGCCGTATCCACCAGCTGTTAAGTGGGGTCCTCCATGGGCAGTAGTGTGGATGTCTGCTCTGATGTAGTACAACAAGAGCTGCAGAGGGCTTCTCCATAGGCTGCACAGAAATTTCTGCTCCAGTGCTTCGAGCACTTCCTCCCCCTCCATCACTGAACTTGGTGTGTACAGAGTTGTTTCTCTTCTATCTTACGTCTCCCATTCAGAGCTGCTGCACAGCATTTTTTATCCTTTCTGTGCTGTGACAAAGGAGCTACCAGTCATACTTATGGGCTCAGCTTTGGCCAGCAGTAAATCAATTTTTAATCCAGATGCCACTGGCTTTGTCTGACAAGGGACAACCATGGTCTCTTCTCTTAGAGGCTGCCTCTGCATTCTCCACCCTCATTACCAAAACCTTGCAACATGAATTTGATGCCGTTTCAGATAGCCAAGAATCCAAAAAGTGAAGAACCAAGGAAATACTATTATCCGGATCATGATCCAAATCACAAACAAGATTTTCCTGTTATTATACACAGAAACACACATATTTATTTAGAAAGTACTGCTTATATGATTTGCACATGAAGGAGGATTATGAACAAACCATTTATTGGAGGTAACTATGAAATCCTTGAACTGTAGTAAAAGTTGATCATTACATCATTGATATCCTAATCATTCTACTGTATGTATATTTATTTTTTGTAGCTGCATATATTTAGACATATAGTTAGATAATTAGAAAATATATCCAGTTAACAAAGGTCATTTAGTTATACAGTTAGTTAACTGTATATAGAATCATAGTCATAGAATCTTTTGTGATGGGAGAGACAATTTCCACTAGGCCAGTTTGGTCAAAGCCCAATCACTGAACATTTCCAGAGATGAGATATCCCCGGCTTCACTAGGAAACCTGTTCCAGTGCCTCAACACCCTCATAGTGAAGAATTTCTTCCTAATACCTCATCTAAATCTACTTTCTTTTAGTTAAGTTTAGTTTAGTTAAAACCATGTTTATTGCTACAGTCCCTGATCTCTATCCATTTTTTAGATCTCATTTATTATGGCTTTTCAAATAGACAAATAATAAAAAGAAACCAATGAAACAGACTAATTGTATTTAGACTACAATCCAGAGCAAAATGCTGAATATACTCTTTTTAATTTTAAGATCATGGTTTGAATTTTTTTTTTAATGCGTTTCTAGCTATTGTGTTACAATGTGAGCTGATAGGGTCCTACAGAGTTTCCTGGCTCATTCTGAATATATCCATAGTGTAATGATACATGCAGGGAACTAATCCTGGGATTGAGATGCAGTATCGAAGAATTTACAATTGTGCAGAAGTATGCAATTTATTTATTTATTTTATTTTGCCCTTATTTTATTTCATTTTACTTTTGCCATATAGAAAGATCTGGTTCTGAAAAAAAATCAAAAACATTAAGTGATCTTGCATTTTTTCATGTATGGTTTAATATTGCAGTTATATACTTCAATTCTTTACATATCTATATGGAACAACATTTGTTCTCTGAAGATTTCTGCTTCTTCGGAAAAAATGCCATGAATTATAATACATCCATTAATATAAAGATGAACCTTACAATGAAACGGTTCAATTACCCGAACATTTTCAAAACTATAAATGTTTGTATGATGGGATGTAGTGCATTTGTTTTTCAGAATCCTGGTATCAGCTTGCTGGACAATCATACATTCAAGATTTGAGAATTTTTTTACTGGGAATCAGTACTTTGTTATCTTTGAAGAAAAAAAACATTTTCTTACCAACTTATTACTCTTTGTACTATGTCTCCACTGACCCATCTAATTATGAAGGCGTGGGAGAAAATACCTTTCAATGTAACGATGATTGTACCTTAGAAATGCTGGCCAAGAATATTCCCTTTGATTTCAGTTCTTGGGGGGAATAGTGACACATTATTTTTCTAATAACCTGTGCTTTAAAGTTAAGGAAGGTGAAGACTAAATGTTTTGTCTGTCAAAATGTCAAATCCCTACCTATGCAGCTAAAGGTCTGATTTTCTGGTCACAGAAATGCTTAAATCAGGTACACGTGTGAAAATAAAAGTCAGGCAGTTATCTACTTAACCACAAAAGAGGATTGTACTTAAACAGAACTAATTGTGACCAGAACAGTGGACAGCATTCTTTCAACACTCTTATCACTGAATAGTTAAAACAATTTTAAATAAAAATTATGTAACTTGTTGTACTGCAGAAAGTATGATACACTTTGCAAGGAAATGATCTATTTTTCACTTACTTCTCCAATTTTAATTTTCTAATATAGATAGAAAAAATAGTATGCAATGTAGGGGAAAAAAAAAGCTAAATTCTCACAGAATGGATCTTTGACTGTTCTCACCTTCTGCTAGTCACACAGGCAGCAACAAACATTTTCAAAGCACTGAGACCCACAAATATACATAGCACTCCAACTACACTTCTGAGTTGTTCATACATGCACTATTTTTACATCAATGCCCACTTTTTGCATAGATTAGAGGCTTTGAGATCAGATCTAAGAGTCCCCTTTAACACTTCAAGTTTGAAGTAGAGAGTCTAGACTTTTCTGTAGCTGGTAAAAAAACTAAAAAGAAAAAGGAAAATCCTCTCATGTCTTCTATTGCATCAATCATTACTCTTCTTTACTAGCTATTCCCTTCAGAATACTTTGAAACGAGATCTGTCTTTGGATTGTCCTACCTGCCACGGTTCAAACACCTTTCTAAAGAGTGGCAATAAAAAGCTCTAAGTGCAAACCTGGCAGAACAACGAGTCATTAGACCCCTTAGATACTGTGAAGGTGGTGATTACATAAGAACGTATATAGATAGATGAAAGGTTTGGAAAAACATAGTGTGATAGTGGAACTGTAAGAATTTATCCCCTGCATGCAAATATCTTTACATTTAGAAATCTTGCATATGTGAAGGACTCAAAGACGAACAGCAGTCACACAGTCAAAATTTGTCAGTGGACAAGGAATTGCATTTTTTATGTGTAAATCAAACACAGATACATCTAAACATGATTTGCAGATGTATTTATTTAAAATGCATGCAGAACTGATGATTTCTATGCACTCAGAGATGCTATTACATTGTTTATTCATACATTTAAACTAAACTATATGTAATAAACATTCATCCCGTCATTATTCAAAATTTTAGGTAGTAAATGACATATTACCATGACTTAAAACTAGTAAGTAAAAATGTATAGGACTTTGTAAGGTGAAATGGTACTGAATGTTTTTAAAAACTTTTTATATTCAGACCTGAAGAATTCCTAGAAAATCAGATAGGTACTCTTATACTTAGACAGTGGGTGCTACAGTTGTTGGTTGTTTGTTTTTTTTCCCCCTTTTTCTGTAATACTGTTAGCTTCAGACTGTCTTATCAAGTTCAGCCCCAATTAAGCAAAGATCTTCAAAGTGAATTGGGACTTGTATCCTGATTTCCATGGACTCTCATTAGAGGGAGCAGAGTTTCCATGACTCAACATGTTGCTGCCCCCTCTTGTCAATTTTTATATTTTGGGGAGCTCAATATAATTTTTATATTTTGGGGAAAACAATTCACTAGAGTGTTGCAGGGATGGACAGCTGATTGATGATCTTTTTGTAAGCACTGTACCTTCATTGTCTCACTGCTTCAGTGAAATTAATTTATTAGCTTTATTTCACAGAAGAGATCAACATCTGTAATCTAGAAATACATTTTTAAACCAATAGTTAAAAGCCCCACAAGCTATTATCAGGAAAGTTTGCCTGCAAAATCTTACTTGTGGTATATAAGAATTTTCTTGGAAATACATCTTTTCCATCTATCCCACCCACAATTGCCTTCAGCTGCTGCTTTTTAAACATCATTCTTCTTCCCAATTTTATATCCAAGTAATTCAGATTTCTCACTCCCCATCCTGCCCTCAATATCCTGTCTCTTGAATTTAGAAATGTGCTCAGGTGAACCTAACGCAACAAAGACTGTAGAATCTGTAAACATAATATTACATTTCTTACTCATTATACACCAAAGTGGGTTTTCCTTACAACTTCTTTTTATGTTTATATGTCAGCTGCAGTTGAGGCCTTTTATTACTCTAAATCCATCAAGTTGAAGGTCATAGTTTTATAGACCGTTGATGTCACTGCATTTTGCATTTGGTTTCATGTTTGCTTGAAGATATAGTGAAGTCAAAAGGGCTTTTGGTTTCCTTGGGGAGCTCCATGCTATTATGACCATGACCAGTCAAATGAAGATCCACATGACATTTTCTTGCAAATAATTTAATCTGCAAGATATTGATGTGGGCTGTTTCATTCTGATATAAATTGCTTCTTATTTTCATTTACTTTTGTTTGTTCTTACAAATAAAAAGTTAGTTAATTTAAAAGGAAGTTAGTTTATATAGTTGGACCTCAGAGAAAAGTATTTTCTTTGCAATCTAAATTAATTTCCAACTTGGAGGTTTTTTTTTTTTTTTCCAGAACAATACTGTGATGTGCTATGCATTCTGAAATATGTAAAGTAGTGTATTACTTCTGTTCTTATATGTTATTTCAGTCTTTAATTCTGAAAAAAAGGAGAATTCTAAATTATAAAGGAGAATTATAAAGAAAAATCTCTCAAATCCAAGTTATTTTCTGATTGTTATTGATCATAACTATCAAGATAGAAAGAGAAATCAGTACTTTATACAATACTTTTGTTTCTTGCTTTAAATGTAAAATTGTGCAAAGTGAAATATTGAAAAATAAATATTTCAAAGTAGAATAACTTCAGCTATTCCACTATAACTAGGATGTATCTGGAGGTAGATATGAGTTTGAGGAAAATTTTTAGGTACAAAAATTTTCTGTCAGGAGCTATGGTAGGAGAAATGGTAAAAATAAGTCATTGCTGTTGGGAATTAGTTGATAGAGACACTTGGTCTTCTTGGACTATTCTGATCTCTTAAAACTTAGGAAACTAATGAGACTAATTTTATCCTTTTTGGGATACTTGCAAGGTCTGCATAACTAAAACTCATGAAGACTATATCAGCAGTTTCCAGATTTTCCTCTGTTTCAGACTGACAAATCTGTTTAATGCTAAATATTAGCATAACTGCATTGAACAATATTTCAGCCAAGTCTTCATTTTTTTGCTTTATTCAGAATAGGCAGAAGGACATACCACCACTATTTAGGAATTACTTCTCTATATATTGGTCCAGCCTGGCAGAACTAAAAGCTTGTCTCTAGAAGTGAAGAACCATACAACATACTTCCAATGAGAACTAGAAAGTTAAAAAACAATGTTGCATTCATCTGAAGGCTGAGTTTCTCTTTGAATAAGTATCAGATAAAAAGCTGAAGATTCCTTTTTGTTTTCTTCTCCTGCAATATTTTTTTTCTTCTCAGCTTAAAGATGAAATAGATATGCTAGAGTGTTCAGTCTGTTATCCTCTGTACTGTATTGCAGAAAGGTAAGTACTAAGACTTTCCACATATTTACTTAAGCTTTGAACTCCATGTTTTACCTGTATATATGCATAAATATGCAGAATTCATAAACAACAAGTTATCTGAAATTCAAATTTGATATGTCAATGTTGATATTTTTAGCAAAACCACAGAACATGTATTCTGTTCATTTCTGCAAAGAAGGAGTTAGGAAAGTCAGAGCCCACATGCAGGGTTAATCTGGTGAGGGATGTGAAGGACAAGACATTCTGCAAGTACATCAACAATAGAAGGAAGACTAGGAAAAACATGGGCCCACTACTGGAAGAAGAAGGGGATTTGGTAATAAAGGACGTGAAAAATGCCATATTTTCTTTGCGTTGGTCTTTACTGTTAAGAACAATCCAAGAAGAAAATAGAATAGTTCGGTTCTTCAAATACCTTCAGTGGTCATAGAATCATTATAGAATCATAGAATGGTTTGTGTCGGATGGGACCTTTAAGATCACCTAGTTCCAAACCTCCCTGCTATAGGCAGGAACACCTGCCTCTAGACCATGTTGCTCAAAGCCCCATCCAGCCCTTGAACGTCCCCAGGATGGAAGCATCCACAACATCTCTTGGCAACCTGTTCCAGCGTCTCACTACCCTCGCAGTAAAGAATTTCTTCCTAATATCTAGTCTCAATCTACCTCTTCAAGTTTAAAGAAGTCATTTCCCCTCTTACTGTCTCTACCTGCCCTTACAAAAAGTCCCTTTCCAGCTTTCCAGTAGGCTCCCTTTTAGGAACTGGAAAGTCACTATAAGGTCCACCCAGAGCCTTCTCTTCTCCAGGGTGAAGAGCCCAACTCACTCAGTCTATTCTTGCTGGGGAGGTGCTTCAAGTAATCTAGTCTAGCTGTCTGGCCATCTCAGTGCTGACCAAAAGTTAAAGCACATTAATGAAGGCATTATCCAATTGCCTTTTGGTTGCCTGTATCCATGGATTCCAGGCCCCTGAAGCCAGAGGAAAAGTTTAGACTTCAGAGCAAGGAAAACTTACCCTTTGTGGAGAAGGACTGTTTAGGAAGCACAAATTGACTGTACGTGGGCACATTGTGATGGGATGATGGGATGTGCCCATGATGGGATGTTGAGGGAGATGGGTGATGTCATTTTGAAGCCATTCCTGATTATCTCTGAAAGGGCATAGTGATCTGAAGAGGTTTCTGAGGACAGAAAGAAAAAAGCAAATGTCACTCTTATCTTCAAGGACAGAATAGAAGATCTAGGAAACTAGAGGTTATTCATCCCATCCCTGAGAAGGGGATGGAGCAACTAATAATGGAAATCAGTTCCAATCACATGAGGGACAAGAATGTGATCAGAAGTCAGCCTGAAGTTACGACAGCGATACTGTACATAAGCACCCTAATTGTGATGCACAATGAGATGATTAGCTTGGTGGATGAGGAAAGATGAAGAATGTTGCTTACCTTGACTTAAGTAAGGTTTTTCATGAGGGCTGTCTATCCCATAACTTCCTTATAAATGAACTGACAAAGGACAGTGAGGCAGGTTGAAAACTGACTGAAATACGGGGCACAAAGTTTAGCTGAAAGCCAGTCACTAGATGCAAATTCTAGGGTTTTATGTTGGAGGTAACACTGTTCAACCCCTTCATTAATGGCCTGAGTGATGGGGCAGAGTTCATAGACAATGGAGAAGAGAAGAGAGATCTGGACATAGTGGAGTAAGCCTAGCAAATGATCACAAAGTTAGTAAGGACTGGTGAATCTGTCATATGAGGAGAGGCTGAGTGAGCTAAGACTGCTAGACCTAGAGAAGAGAAAATCGAGGCGATTTTATTTATGTTTAAAAATAACTGATGGGATAGAAACAGGAAGAGGCAGATGTACTCTTCTCAGTAATGATCTGTGGGAGGCCTAGAGGCAGTGGGAACAAATTAACGCAAATAAAAACATAAAATCTCCCTGAAGATCAGAATTCTATATGCATATTTATGTATATATGTATTTCTTTGCTGTTACAATGGTCAGACACTAGAATGGGTTTCTCAGAGAAATTGTAGAGTCTCTATGCCTGTAGTTACTCAAAATCCAATTCACAGTCCTAGTGTAACTGTGTTGGCTTGAAAACGGTGTTCTCAAGAGATCTCTTCCAATTTCAGTGGTTCTGTGATTCTTCTGCAGTTTGTGAACTTCATTTTATATCAACATCTTACATTAAATGCCCTTCCTGTCCCCCCCCGTTTTCATTAGCTTCCATAGGCAGGAAATCAATTCCTGCTTACCAGTAGGCAGATATCTGTTACTGTGTTTAATTAATATGATCTCTGATGTGTTTTCAAAAACAGTTTAAAAATAAAAATAAACTTATGAATATTTTTTTCAATGGAGACTTTTAGACCTACAGTTACAACATAGCAATATACTTATCCTTTCATAAAATTATGAAACAGAAAGTAAACTTAACCCAGTGGTAGAAATCCTTATGTTTAAATTGTTAAGCAACTGCTGAATCTTATTCTATGATGTCCTTAAACTGTTATTTTCGTCCCTTTGCTGTTGGACCTGTGATATATTTATATCACTTTGACCCTGGCTAATGATTAAAACATTTTTTATTTTCCAGAAAACACACTGTCATTATTTAATTCTCTAAGTAATTTTGTTGATCTTGTTCATTATTTTACATTAACATAATGAATAATAACTTCACATGTCATAAACAAAGGTCTGGATCATCAGCTTGAGAGTTGGCAGTGCTAGTGTTAAAAATTGGCTCTCATGCTCCACCACTAAGGCACCGAAAGCTTTATCTCGTAAATTATCCTCAGCTATAAAATATGGTGTTACATTTGCACTTCCATGAAAAATCCCTCTGGTCTTTCCTGAATCAATTGAACATGCAGTAGCAGGCAGAAAAACCCCACACAACTATTATATGAGAATATACATCCCAAATGACAAATACATATTAATATTAGTCTATTTAGCTATTTTACTGGATGATTGATGAATATTTAGTGAGTTAAATAAAATAAAAATCTAATATCTTGTATGGAAATATAACCTATTAACATTTTTAATGAGGCAACTTTTTACAATTCTTTGTCATATTTGAGTAAAATGTAAACTTCTATGAACAATATTGAAGAGTAATATAAGAAGTAATGACAATTTGTTGTGAATATCTCTTATGGCATATAAAAGCTTTTGCTAGTCAGTAGAGATGCTGATAAAAATATTCTAGATTAATTGAATGAACTTCATGAAATAAAACAAATATCTTTGGGCAAGCTAAGCAAAATAATCTCAGGTCAAATTTTAATTGTGTACACACTAGCAAAAGATACTGCCGTACTCTTACCCCCTCTTTATTTATGGGTCAACATTATTCTTATATAATGAGTCAGTTACAGTTACTTTTGAAGACTCTGACATTAAATTAATGAAACGAGATTGAAATAGCCTAGCATAGGAAAATATGTTATTCGGTAAAGAAGCGCTGATAATTATTGCTACAAAATTCCTTCTAGTTTTCAGGGTTTTTTTTTTTTCATTTTTGTCCTAACAACAAACCACAGATAACATGGTAAGGACAGAGAAAATTCTGGCAAACACAGGATAAAACTCTAAAATAATTGCCACAACTAATTAGTGTTGCCAAGATTTTCATCCCTATCACTGAGGTGTCTACTTAATTTATTGTAGATCGTTTGTAAACTATAGTGATCTATGAAGACAAAGCTAGGTCTAAGAGTAGTTATTTTCATGGAAAGTGAATTTTTTCCCTGTTCCATTAATGTCAAAAGTCATTTCTTGTAATCATTTCTCCACACTGAAAGGAGAAATACATTCTCCTCTTGTGACAGGAAGCAACGAACACTCCGTGTTACAGATATTGCTTCCAAATTCTAAGTTTGATTTTTATCTTGACCCCTCAAAATAATATTCACATCAGTAGAGGAGTTCAACTGTTGCGAACATGGACTGGAAATCCAAAATTGACATACAAGTCTTGATCATGAATGCTGAAGACAAAATCATCCAACGCATTTAAGACTGAGATTGGAGAAAGCTGATCAAAGTCCCCAGAGGCAATTAAAAAAATTATTGGCTTATTGGCCTTTTGAGATTATTTCCAAAGATGAAAGTAGAGATGAAATTAACCCTATCTATTATAAAATTAATAGTAAAGCAAATTGAGTAAAAAATATATCTGGAACCATAGCACATGAACATATTAGTACACATGCTGGTAAAGCTTGACTGAAAAACTTGAAGGGTGATTATCTTCCATCCCCAAAAGTACAGGGCCCTACTTCTTGTAGAGTAGCAGCAGGACATGAATATTACAAAAAAAAAGGTTCATAATTTGGATTGCATACAGTAACAAATAACACTTTGCACAGATATTTGTAACCTCCTTACATATTTACAGGTCCATTAGAAAAAAAATATGAGAAAAAAAGCAAGAATAAAATCAAATATCTTTCTACTTTATAGTCTGAAAGTTTTAAATCTTTATTTTTATTTTTTATTTTTCCCTATTATATGAATGAGATTCCTTAGAAAACTGACTGTATGCAGTGATTTATCACAGGAATGTATTTCATGTACCTAATCTTACTCCTAAAACGTTTAATTCTTAAGAACACCCTGCTGATGCTGTGTATGAGTGTTCTTACATAGCAGAGCAAGTATCTTACAATGCAGAAAAATGCTGAAATATTGAATACACTCAGTGCCCAAGATAGAGATCTTTTGAGATGTGTATCTATTTTCAGGGGATGATAGAAAGAGATGGAATTCAGCAGATGCTTAAATCCTGAAAAGACATCACAAATGGTACTTTTTCTTCAGCAGTGCTCCAGTGGTATATATCAGTTTGACAGTGAAAGGCCACTCTAATTCCCTCTGTAATAACCTAGGCAGTGACACTTGCTCAGAATGTCAAGTTCTGGAAACTTGCTGTTAATTACAGTTCTTGCTATGATATTTTCAATTTTATCAGCACTGGTAGTAGTTTTTGTCTGTTTCACTATTGTACAGTAACTACTGAAAATTGACCCTCTAGTTTATGCTTTGCCCCAGCACACACAGCTCACACCTTTTAAAGTGACCTTTATGTTCAGTATAAGGTGCAAGATTATATAAATTACGACTCCCAGTGTATTATCAATCAAAAAGCTACTTGCCAAGCTGCTTTTTTGCTCACAACAAAAAAATCAGATCTATCCTCAGAGGCTATAATCCTGTATAGGCGAATAAAATACCATGGGGTCTGTTCTTCTCTCAGTGCACATACGTAAATCTCATTCCTACTAACATTAATGGGGAATTACATGCATGTATCAAGAGAAGAATAAATCTGCAACAGAGCACACATGAAGTCTTTCAGTGTGAAATGGTTTAAGGAGACAAATGGGAAAACACTGCATGGAAACAGCCTTGTAATCAGTTCAATCAGTTTTACATACAACTCTTGATGAACTTTTTCAGACTGAATGCTTATACATTTATGTCATACGGATGTAGAATGCTTGATGTTTGATACTAACAAGTGCATATTAACTATAGCATGTTTCAGGTGAGTTTGCTGTTTATAGAGCTCGCATCACAGATTGATGGTGATACAATTCAAAAAGCTTTTAAAGAATCACAGAATCACAGAATCACAGAATCATGGGGGTTGGAAGGGACCTCCAGAGATCATCGAGTCCAACCCCCCTGCCAAAGCAGGTTCCCTACACCAGGTCACACAGGTGAATTCATAAATTGAAATAAATATAAATTAAAGAATTCATATTAAATTAACTACTGTGTACATGGATTTCTTATGTCCATATCTCAATAAGAATATTGTGAGAAATTTGGTCTTGACTAGTAAAATGTTAGAGTAATCTCTCCAGATTGGGAAGGAAAAGTAGTTGAACATAAAGTTAATTCCAACAATTCCTTACATGGTTTCTATATACACAAAAGATATGTGCTTCTATGCATGTATGTGTGTATTTATACATGCATACATAGAGAATATAAAAATATACATTTATGAAAAACATGTCAAAAACAATCTAAGGTACTAAGTTTTTCATACAACAATAAATAACAAAATGAGTGTAAAAAAACTCTGATAATTTTAAGGACAACAGGAAGATATCAAAAGAACAAAAATATTTGCGGAATTGATTTCAGTTCCTTTCCTTCCCCATTCAAAGCTTGTAGATCTTTTTTCATTAAATTCAGTGGGATATGTAGGATTATAAAGCAAAAAGTTATTGAAGAAAGAATGCAATTGGAAACTTCAGATTTATTTTATTTTATTTTAAAAACAATCTGTAGGTTGTCACTTCAGATGTTTTTAGTTTAGTTTAATTTAGTTTGTTTTCATAGAAAAGAACGTAATCCTGAAAGAAAAGGATGAGTAGAAATTTCAGTTTAGAGGAGTTATTTTTGTACACTGACATATATATCAACCTACACACTAAACCGGTTAGGACAACAAGAAAACTAAAGAGATATGGTTGCACTCAAATGAGTAAACTGCAGTAGCATCTGCTATAGACCCTGAAGACTTGGAGAGAGCAAGTATGAAAAATTCCTGGACCAACTATCCTGGAGCTTAAAATCTCAAGGCACTGTACTCATGGGAAACTTTAACTACACAGCCATCTGTTAGGTGACAAATACATCTAAACATGAATCACCAAAGTGATTCTTAGGTTAGGTATGTAGAAAACATGATTCAAACAGAAGGGTTATCTGGAAAATAGAAACTTTTTAATGAAGTATTGATGGAAAATATTATGAAAGTAGTACTTGTTCACGTTCTTGAATGTATATCAAGTGGACTATGAAGTAATTTCTAAAAAATAAAATTATAAGTGAATTCAGTTTCAATAATAGAGAATTAAAAAATAATGGAGAATTGAGATACAGTCAAAATATACGGCCTACTCAAGTCTGTTTGAGTTCTGCTGATGATCTGAGTGAGATTAAGTTTTATTTATACTAAAACAATGGAAGTGAGAAGTAGTTGAGTCTTTCTGTGGGTCAGAGGAGAAACTGACATATAAATTATTCTTCTCATAAAAAGGAAAAATGAAAGAAATTACAAAAGGCCAATGTAGGCTTACAAAAAAATTCTTAAAGGCTAGAAGAAGGATCCAGACAGAAATAAATACAATCAAAAATATCAGTGCGATATTTTTTAGAAATGCTGCCTAAGATTTTGCTGTTTTGCATCTTTCTTTTTAATGTCAAAAGTAGAATTGTTTGCTGATAATAATGTTGAAAAGGAACAGCATCCTACAAGTCAAATCTCTTATTCCTTCTCTTTCTTATGCCTTACTTACAAATCTATTGCTAAATTTGTCTTTAATATTTTCCTTTTGTTCCATTATCCCAGTGCATAAAGAAATACATGTGTAAAGAACAAAAACAACTGGCAAGTTGTAACTACATCTGCGTAGCACAGCCTACAGTCATGAGGGAAGGAGGGAGAAATTCCCTTTCTTCAGCCTGGCCTTGTGAGTGTGAACAGTCCACACAGGGATAAATTCAGCTGGCACATTTCATGACACAGTATGCCAATTTATGTAAGCTCTTAGACATTGTGGTATCTGATATCTTGATTAAAAATAAAAAAAATAAATAAAAATAATATTATATTTACAGTGATGATTAAATAGTAGGCAATTTTTAGTGAATCCCACAGAGATCCTTATTTTGTCTAATGATTTTGATATTTTTATTGATTTTATGAAAGGACATATAAAAATTATGGCTAATAAAGTATGCAAGGATTTACAGAATTTGCAAATAAATTAGGCTTTATGAAGTATTTTTGTGAAACAGGAGATTATTTCATGAGTTAATATATATAATTCAATATATTAGTCATTTTACAGCTGAAGAATTTAAAGCTTACAAGTTGAAGTGAATTTCCTGAAAGATTTAATGCTCTTGCCATTTTTTCTGTTCTTACAGCATGGCTGTTGCAGGAGACCCAGAGTGGGCTTTAGCTGAGGCATTGCAATCAGACTGACATGTTAGACAAATGCCTAGGTGGCATCTGGCACATGGCAGAGTCCGTATGTCCATTTCCATGGATGCACTTACAGGATTTTCAAGTCATGAAGGAGGTCACATACTGAATGAGAAAAATTTTTGATATTCCTAGACAGGCTTTGGTTGTTCTTTCAAGCTTTTACCTTTCTTTGTTGTGTAATTTTGGGGAGAAATCCACAAAAGATCTCTATTCAGGTGAATAATTTCATTTTCTTGGGATTATCCACAGGAATAATATTCCTCCTGTGTGAAGATACTTAATCTCCTTATATGATATATAATTTATGTTTCAGATATAATACTCCAAGATCACCCAATTCTTGTCATGAAGGTAAACCCTGAAAATCCCAGAGACTATATTTTTTTAATTGAATAGAGGCCACTTAAAATAGAAATTTTAATTTAGATTTAATAACTCTATAAAAGATAAATCTAGTTGCCATGTAATAAACAGTAATTAATTAGCTAATATCAATTAAATACTAAAAATATTAATTTACATTTAACATCTAACTACTGTAATTTGCTATAGCTATCTTATTAAATGCTAATTAAATTCCTAAACATTCTTACAAGTTTAATGCATTAATAATAGGAACGTAAGTACACATTTACTGTATCTGCAGTTCTCAGTTCATTACATGGCAACTAGATTTATCTCTTTTACACTAATTAAATATACTAAGCAAACCTCAGTAACTTTTCTTAACACATACCGTAACTGTTTTATTAATTTCAAATTAAATGCCCATTTAGGGCTTCTAATCTACAGCTGCCCTAAACAGTTTTCTGCTAACATAGCAAAGGTTACTGTGACATTAAATCTGAACCATGACATTTCTAGATGTTGACTAAGAAACTTATGTAAGGAGTAAGGTTGTTCTTTCTCCTTCACTACTGATTAAACTTAATGGCTATTTATTAATCTGCTTTTTTTCTTTCCAGTAATATTTTTTTCCTATTTCATTCTGCTCTATGCCAGCATAATCTACTTTCTTCTTTGCAGTTTCCTTTCATTCTTCCTCGCTGTATTTGCTGATTGTTTACCTATGTTATTTCATTGGTCTTGAAATAAAAGGCAAATTCTTACCATGTGTAGGAAGACTGCTACTATTTTATTTAAAATGTCCCTGATACTTATGAAACCATCTTAATCTTTAGTGAAAACACTCAATATCAGGGAATTTTTAAGCAAATGACCGTACATCTATTTGTAAACAAAGAAATTCTATTTAGAATGTCAACCACAGTGTGATGTATATGTCAGAGTAACATCTACCATATGATTTCTCTGGGAGACTAAGGGAGACACTACAATTGCATGTACCTAATGATTTAGAATCATGTCTCTTTTCGCATATGATGGAGGCTGTCATAAAGACGGGAGGCTGCTGTGCAGTAAAAAAAGCACATTAGCTATTAACCTTCCCCCAGCCGATCAACTTTGTTTTGCAATCTTTCCTCAGAATCATTAGAATACCCTGAAGAAATAACTTTCCAATTAAAAAGGATCTCAGAGAACAAAGCCATTTTATCTCTGACTCCTGGTGTTCTTTATTCCAATAATTTAAATTGGAATTGATTTTTCAATTTAGCCGTTGACTTGCTATGGACACACAGCTGAAAAGGCCGAATGGAATTGCATGGCTGAAATATTTGTCTTTGTGATGCACTCCTCATAAATTCAGAGAAGCTTGCTTTTTTTTTTTTTAAAAATGCATTTTCTTTCTGCTGCTACTGCTTTAGACAACAGCTTTTTAGCTCAGCATGAGCAAACAGAAAACATGTCCAGTGTGACCTCGAGGGCCTCATACTCAGTTCTTCACAAATCTGTTTAATTGTTAAATTTCTGAGAAAAATGAATAGACACAGCATAGACAAAGTGATAGCTGTTTTTCAAAGCCTGAATATGTATTTTATGGGTTTGGAGCATATTCGTGTTTTTATTTCTTTTAAATAATATATAGATAAACAAAGAAAAACTGAATAAAGAAGTAAGCAAACAAGCAAACAAACAAATACTTACAACCAGTTCATTTACTGTGTTTAGTACAAATATGCTTGTACACAAATAGCTCAGGTATATTCTCTCATTGTTCTAGTGGCAGATTCACTTAATGCAGTAATTGATTTATCTATGGAACAGCTTTGAATTAAGCACTCCAGTTATTAAAGAGCCTTTAAAAAGATCAGGGTCCAGTTCTGCCTGTTGTTCAGCTCAGTGTTAGTTCACTCTGGCACTTCACTTAATGGGAAAGGCAGTTGTATGTGTTTGACTGGAGAATGAATTGGGTTCTAATACTTGGAATTTTGGAAAGGCAACATTTAATTTCTCTGTGTTTTGTGGGTAATTTTTTGCAGTAAAAAACACGTGATGCAGCAAGTAGAAAGTAGAGTTAAAAAGCAGAAAGAGAACAAACTTCTGGTGCAACTTAGCTAGTTATTTTAATCTACTATGTGTGGACACCGTACCCATAAATATGATTGAGAAATTGTTTGTAGCTTTACCTTTGTTTTCTTTACCTTTTTTTCTTGTCTCTTTTCTTCTTTTCTTCTGCAGTATGGCTGATAATCATTGCAAGATGGAAATTTCTGCCCCTTGACTTGGTTTAGAGTCTTTGATTTCTTCACTGGGATGTGACATACTTTCTGTTCTGACCTCTCAGTGAATGTAACTCAGCCTGAAATCCACCCCGAATTTGAAGATTCCACATTTAGGAACTGGAATGTTTTTATCAGTCTGTCTTTTCCATTCCTAGAACTGGTCTTCTAGTACTCAGTCCAAATATGGTAGGATATTTAAGAAACAAAAGACAATACTGCGAAGTGAGGTTAATGATTAGGGGAAATGATCCCATTTCCTTACATACTAATTTTCTCATCAGTTGCACTCTGACGAAGTGTGCAACTTCTTCAAGAAAGTTTCTTCAATAAACTCAGTCAGTGAGGAAAACCAGAGTGTAACAGACAACATTTTTTTCTAGGTTTGTACAAGAAGTGTAAACACTGCCTCAAGGATATAAATTTCACTTAAGTTCAAGGTTTTTCTTAAAACAGTCCTAAATTACATGCCTACATTCTCTCATAAAATGTTACTCTGTCCTTCTATGTGTGGACACATAAAGTAGGTTTGTTTATAGACTTGTTACACACTTGTGTACGTCACAGTGAATTTAAAAATTCCAACTGAGTATGTAGATATTACTGCTACTGGTAAGGAAATGGTTAGAAATGATCACTAATGACAAGAACATATTTGAATGCCTAGTCTTTCCTTAAAATGTGCTAGTGTATGTGGACGCTAACAGCATTTAGGATATAGTGTCATCTGGCATAAAGAAATGCAGCTTTATACATGTCTATGGAGTTATGCCATTTATGCCATTTTGTTCATTGTGATTTTCAGCTAATTTAACCATGCTCAAGTAAAAATAATCAACCTGGAACTTTGACACAAAATAATTACTAGTACCACAATATTAATTTTACAGATTGAATATTCTTTCAAAAGTGTTACAAACAAACAAACAAATATCAAATGTATCAGTATTTGAAAGCAGTTGATTAAAATGATTTTCTCTGCTGTAAAAACTTTAGTGCTGAACGCAACTGCTGAACTTTAGCAAATTTTCTACCAGATAACCTGTGCCGATGAAACCATAGAGGAGGAGCAAAAGTACCATTTTCCCTTTGTCATGGAGAAAGTCTGTTAGGTTTCTTTCAGGTATATCTACCATAGGGAAGATTAGATAAAGTAGTGTATATACAAGAAAGTTGTTGCTGGCATAAGGGCCAGTGATTAGTACCTGACCTTTTTTTTTTTTTTTTTTTTTTTTTTTTTTTTTTTTTTTTTTTTTTTCCAGTTTTGAATAACTTCTATGTTTATGACAGAATGTCTACCTGATGTTGAAAATACTTGTTTAAAACTGTGATGGGCAGTAGAATGTGAATAAACTTGCGAACAAAATTATGTAGAAAATAAAATGACTGAGTTAACATATAGGGAATGTTAAAATTGTATTAGATTACTCTCCTACCAATGTATGAATATGTGAAGATGAGAAAAGGAGGAAAAATATCTAAGTGAATGAACAGCATTGGGTCAAAAGCCTGGCACTAAGTGACATGGTTTAGTGGGCATGGTGGTGATAGGCTGACAGCTGGACTCTTCCAATCTTAATGGTCTCTTCCAATCTTAATGAGTCTATGATTCTATAAATTATTGAACAATCAGCATATAACTAAACAATATATTTAAGCTATGTATCTAGTGATTTTTATTAATCATTGGAGATAAAAGACATCTTGCCTGTCTTCCAAAATGAAAAAAAAAGTTTAACTGTATTTAAGACAGATTTTGATATGTTTATGAATTTAGTTGTATATTACAAACTTTTGTAATAGTAACACTCAGGACTTGGTGACCTCATATATGTGTTCTAGTCCCATGCTATATCTTCTTGTTTTTACGTTATGGTTCATGGGAAAATATGACTGTTCCTGGTTTCTTTAATCCAATTGTATTACAAAGGCATGTTGGAATGAGATCCAGACATACATTAGATCTTCCCTATCCTCCTATGTTTTGGTTTCCATGAAAAGTAACCTCGGATTCATAAACCAGACAGAAATGACTGTGGTCAAACAGCTGAATAATGAGGACTTCAAAAGCTTTAGTGCTTGCACTGATCAGCAGAAATGAGCAAAGACTCAACAGTCTTTCAAAAGAAGCTTGGCTGTCAAGAATGAAAAACAGGCACCCTAAAAGCTTACATGAATTTCCACATATGTACATTCATAAACATATACGCACACAGAAGAATATATATATGTGTATGTGTATTTATATAAGCACGTATTTTTTTTACGTATGTATAATTTTATATTTCAGTTAACTTTCTTTCCATGATGTCTAATGCAGATCATCTGTATAACAAACTGACAAAACATAAGAAGATATTTTGGAGCAGGGGCAAAAAATTTATGCTAGGGGCAAAAATCTTCGGGGTGTCCCAAGTAGCTGAAGTACTGTTGAACTACTGAGGAACATTGTCTCCCTGTAGTATATTTATTTGAAACTGTTTCCCAATCCCTATATACAGACCAGGGAAGAGACTATTTAAAGAGAAGGAGATTTTAAATTTTTTTTTAATGAGAAAAAATGGAATTAAGCACTCAGCTACTCATCTCCCAAAAGTTTCAAGTTCCATTCTCCCTTTTGAAACACATATGAAAACTGCCATTTATTGTATATTGTCTTAAAAGCAGTCAATATACTGGCAAAATCAATATTATAGCGTATAAGACACGGTATTGGAATTATTCTAGATTTTATATTAGTTTAGGGTCTTTCAAACTCCTCTATTAATTTTGCTAATGATATTAAGAAATGATAGTGTATGCTAATAAGAAACTTGGACTCGCTCTTCTTTTCTCAGAAGTCCTTGGTCAGTCACAGAACACATTTTGCTCATTATAGATGACTTATGCAAATATTATTATTATTACTTCTTTTTACAAACTACAATAATATTCTGAGAACCTGCAAGTGAAATGCTTTGTCAGGAACATTTTTGTTTCCTTTCTTCCTTTTCTCCTCCTCATTTCTCCTTAATAATTAACATTTTCTCTTTCATTTCCTAAAGACAGTTAGAGATGTCTCACTTTTACTGCTAAGAGAATTTGATAGTATTTATTACTAAAAGAATAGCAGAAGCATTTTAAATTTTCAATCATGATACACTCTCAGAGTCTTTTATCTACTCCAGTGTTATAATAGGAATAGAAATAACCGAAGTAAGAGACTGACACACTATCTTAGATAAATGGCGTTACAGTGGCCATTACAAACTAAGCACACTTGATATTGGGCACATTTGTCAAAACTATCTTATCCGAATTCTTACTTTTGCAGATATTAGGCACCTGGATATTTTCATCTACATATATGCAAATTATAATGATGCAACAGTTTAAATCCAGTTTACATCCTCAGAAATATTCAGAAACTGCCTGTACACTGTCTGAGGCAACCTGCTTTATGTGGACCTGCTTGAATGAAGAATTTAGATAAGAGAGTCTTTAAAGGTCCCTTTTTGCCTCTATGATTCTATGAGCTCCATCTTTATATGTACTTCCAGAACAAATGTAAACTCACTTCTATGTGTTCCAGAAGATGCTATCTGTTGTCTAGTTCAAGTACTTAATAAGAGCTTGTTATAATTATGCAATATAATTTTATTAATTACTGCTCTATAGGCTAATGCATGTATTCATTCATTTAAAATGCTTTCTGCAATGTTTAGGCATGTTTATTTATAGAATGTTTCTAAATGTGAAAGTTAAAAATTTAATCTTCTAATATACTTGTGACAACTTGATAGTTCAGGAGAATTTTTTTTCTAAAATATTTATTTTTTAACTATACATATGTAGCAGATTTCTTCTGCAGTGCCTAATTGGATCACAGTAAGGTGCTTTAGTAAAAATTTCTCTACATGATATTTGTAGTGTATCAGAAAAGTGTGTGTGCAGTGGGAGTGTGAGTGTGTGGATAGAGGAGATCCAAAACTGTATTTTCTAAAATGAAAGAATAATTACATGCAGAAAGTATAGAAAACTTTTCAGTTCAGTGTTTTTTGTTGTTCAAAAATGTATGTTATTAAAACAAAATTAATTGATTCATAATGTTAGCATGTGTTGAAAAAAAAAAGGAGAAAGAAATGAAAAATGAAAGAAAATTGCATTAAGTTTAAAAATTATAAACCTTTCAGTGTACAGGAATGTCAGAGATAACCTGGTCTTAAAGGAGACTAGGTTTAGTCTTCTTGGATATGTTTAACCTGCTGAAAGGGGAATATGGAGAGCACAGTTAGTACCTGGTAAACAAGTTAACTGTTCATCTTGTCACAATTTCACATATAATGATTTGATAGATGGGAGCAGTTTTATGTAGCTTTGATGCAAACTATTCTGCACCACATGGTCCTACAGTTGATGAACACCCTCTTTTGTTTAGTAGCATCTGTGGATTTATCTCATCTCTTAGTTCAAATAAAAGATGTATAATTTTATTCACTAGGTTAAATGTAGATCAAAGGTTCCATCAGGAGTCAGTACTTATCGGGACAAAGTTTATTCTTTGATGATGTAGAGATTCCATCTGTATGATCAATTAAAAAAACAGTGATTATTGTAGCTTGATTGTTAAAAGTGTCACAGATTTTTGTTGAAGTTCATGTACTCAAATGCCATTTATACCAAAGAACAGGAATTGTGAGTCCTAACTGCTAGACTCAAACCATTACTTAAAGTGTGTGCCAAATCTAGAATATTTGTGCTGAAATTTTGTTGGAGAGAATGCTAATGATAAAACTGGCATATAGACAACTAAAGGCAGTATGAAGGTTAAAGACACTCTCTTCTCCCTCTTTTCCCCCAAATTATTTTTTTTAGACCACAGACATTTCTGAAGACAAATAGCATAGGAAGGTTGAATGAATGAAGTCTTAATGTGAGCTTATATTTCTTGGAAGGAAAGACTTATTAGAAACGGGCTATGTCTGAAAGAGAAGTACTGACTTGCCCGTTGTCCACGTTGGTCAATCAGACTGATTGAAGTTAATAATAGACCTTCCCACTAGACTGAGAAAAAAAATGCTGCATAATTGCTTTAAAATAGTTTTAGTTTACAATAGTACTGCAAGACAGTTTTTTTCTTTGTTTGACACTGTGTGTTCAAAGTACATGGGTTATCTTCAGTATGTGAGTGTTGTTCAGATACACTACTAAAAGACAAGCTCCCAGAGAAGTGCTAGCAGTAGACAGTTGATAGCCATAGCATCATGCTATTGGAGTTAACAACATTGTTTAATTGTTAAAAAGAAATTGTTTAATTTCTGTACCCATGAAATTGAGTCTATTCAATTAATTGCAGCTCATTTTAAAGAAAATTATTGTGCAGATTTTATCTGATATTGTCCCTTTTCTTTTCCTGCATGAGTCATTGTACTGCTATCTCTCATCCTGTTGTGAAACAAAATGTATCATAAAGTAAAAACTAGAACACAGTACAAGTAGTTTTTGTGTAGAAGAAAAAAACTACTCTCATATGTAATTTGAGAGGAAAAATGATTAGTTTTCTGATGCTGATAGAAAATGTAAGAAATACTGTACTTATGTCTGGCACATCTAATCTCATAACATCTATTTGCTTTGCTTTGTCAAAACATATGAAAAGTCATTAAAGTGTTTTAATAAATGTCTGGTTTTCTTTCTCATTCATCTTATAAATATTAATTAGCCATGGATCAGGCAATTAAAGTTTAATCAATTTGCACTAATTAGCACCACATACTTGCATAAAAAGATAAAACCAGCTCCTGCATCTGGCTGTTATTTGCAGTTTTTGTCAAGTGCTGATGAGTTTCATCTTGAAGAGAAGATTAAGAAGAAAAGAGGAAAATAAGGAACTAGTGTTAATTTTATTAAATCTTCAATCAAACCCTCTGTTCATAAGCTTCATGGGACAATACCAGGTAACATTTCAGTTAACATAGAAATAGACGTGAATGGGCAAAAATTTTTTAACACTTTTCTCTGACCACACCCTTCCTAATTATACTTTGTAGGAAAAAATAGCTCTACTGTGCAAAAGAACAAGTTATATACCATAACAAATCTTTTTTATCAGCTATAGCCCTTAAGGTGAATGCCTCAAAGTTAAGAAAGTAAAAGCGGATCTTCTCCTGAAACTGTTTTCAGTTGGTAGACATGTGACAATATCCAAAAATGTAACTTGAAAATCACATAAAGTGTTTATATTTTTGAAGATATCTCAACACTGAAATCACTCCCCTTTCCAGTGGAATGCTAAAACTTCACCAGTGGGCTTCTAGTGCTCTACCAGAGGTTGATGATAGTATGGAAAATGTAGCCTAGCTCAAGTAGCACTGAAATTAGTTAATAGATATATTACTGGAAATGAGTGAGGAATCTGTGCAGAAAAAGGAAAGGTATTATAAAAACTTCCAGTCAGGAAAGATAATTTGATAGTATTTGTTTTAGTTATTTGTGTGTGTTTTGGTTTCAAATGCTTACCACTTGGGTATGACTTAGGAGATATCTTGCCTATTCAGCAAACCTGGCAAAGAACCAAGCAAGCAAAAGCAAAATGCATGCAAGCAGAGAAAATCAATGTTCTTTATTGTTCAAGAGGTTTAGTTTTCAGGCTTTTCACCTCTACTGTGAAACTGTACAGTGGATCTCATTTTAGAAAGCCCAAATCTACATTAGAGAATTACACAAGTACTTGCCCTGGTTAAGAAACTTACTATGTCCTTCAGTATTACAACTTAACTTATTTTAAAATAAGTGTGTTCTGACTCCGCAGGCCAAATTGTCCCAGTGATGGTCCATCAACAGAGGACTTCCATGTGTCTATTAGTTTTTCCTAGCTTGAAATCCAAAGAAGTATTTACCCGAATGAATAGTTAGAGGACAGTTACCCAAACGCTGTTAAATAAAACTGCAGACAATTAACTTACCAGAGAATTATTTGAGTCACTGTTGATTGCGGCTTAAGTGAATTTATTAAGCGAATACCTGAAAATTGGCATTCTATGTCTCTGTATATGTTCTTGGCAAGATTGAATGCCATGAAGCTAAGGCTTTTGTAATTTAATTCTGTTTCTGGATTCTGAATTTGATTGAATGATTAGATTGCTGATCTACCAAACAGTTATTGTTCGGTACTTCTGAATGTTCTGAGTTTAAATAACAAGTGAAAACAGTGTTCCACCCAGTCTACCTATGTAACTGATAAAGGTTGTAGAAACTGAAACATAGATTTAAACAGCAATGGAAATTTGCCTTCAGCTTGACAGGTAAAGCCACACTTTTAAAGTGATTAACACTGCACCAAAGAAACCTCAGCATGAATCATAAAGAAGCTATGCACCATTTACATAGGGATTTTCATGCAGTTTATGCAAGAAGAGACTTGTGAATGGTTATTGATATTTTTCAAATAAAGCATGTACGAACCATTAAACTGCTCATTCCCTAGTGTACAAACCACTGCTCTGTTAAACACTCCTTTACCAGATAGGCTATAAAACGAGCAGAGGCACTTGAAAACGTGTCATGTTTCAATGTTTGTTTAAAGATTTGATAAATTCGCCACACAAAACCACACTGGAATCTGAAACTTCAAATTTCTGACTTTTGTTACAGTCTTTATAACGGGATATTACAGAAGATCTCTTGTTCTGGAATGCAGAAAGACTGAATTTGCTATGGTATCCTCTCTGAAGATAGTGGGTATACATGTTATCTGTATAATATATCTAGATATGTATAATATCTGAGGATATTATCCTCATTCACAGTAAAGAATATTAAAGTTTAAGTGAATGTAATATAAGCATTTTTATCATTCTGGGATAAAGCATTTTGCCAGATAGTCTTCACCTATGTACCATATATACCCTTTGCACAACAACTGCCATGGTAAAACTAGAGTCAATGGAGGAGGCTACGCTGAACTTTAGTGTACCTGGGAAGAAGCTGGAAACTTCTGTGTAATTGCAAATAATACATTCACTGGTAAACAAAATACGAGGGCTGCTCGGAAAATTTTTATTTCATTCTGTTGGCCCACAGTGTCAGAGGCAGATGGTGGTGGTAAGAAAGTGGAGGCTGAACTTTCCTGATAATATTACATAGTATTTTGTTGCCTTGTGACAGATAGTAACAAAGGGTCAGTCTGACAAAATGGCGTCCAACATGGAAGTACGTATGAATCAAAGATATGTCACTGAATTCCTCTGTGCAAAAAATTGCGCCCCTTGACATTCATCAATGCTTGCTGGATGTTAATGGAGACCAAACAGTGGATGTGAGTACAGTGAGGTGGTAGGTGGTGTGTTTCAGCAGTGGCAACAGTAACATGAAAGACAAGCCACGTTCTGAACAGCCATGCAGATTTTTATTGAGTATGGCATGTAGGCTCTTGGTCATCGCTGGTGAAAATACACAGATAATGGTGGTGACTATGTTGCAAAACAGTGTCTTGTAGCTGAGAATTTGCTCTATCAATCAGAGTTATTGTGCACTTTGTATCTGTAATAGCTTCCATGGAACTAAATAGGAGCCATGACTTTCAGAGCTACATACATAGATATATTTCTGGAGATATTGGAGGAATCAAGTGTGTATTACAGTTCTGTGTGCTTGGAGTTACTTGCAGCCTCTAATCAAAAGTAGAGTGACAAAGATACATAGGTTCTTGCTTTACTGTCTTGACACTGAAGGGATTCAAGATTTTGTGAGTAAATCTGCAGTCACTCAAGTAGGCACGTGAAAACATCCTCATCTGTATTGCTTAATATTGTTACTCTTTTGAAAGCTCATCACTCTATTGAAAGATCAAGCTCTTTCATAGCGAGAGGTGAGCACAATAAAATTCAGCTTGTCAACAGATATTCCAAACCTGACTCTTCAGAAACAGTCAGGTTTGCATAAAACATTTGTAAAACAAAAACAAAAACAAAAAAACAAGCCAAAGCATTGTGGTTAAGGTTTATAAGCTTTTTTATAATCTCTTCCTACGGAGCATTCCTTAAATGTCTATTGCATTCATACCTATTGCAGTACTATGATCTACATTAATTTCATGAAGTTTGATACTAGTGTTGGAAATACTTTTAAAAAAAGCACAAATTTTAAAGATGGCAGCTATATCTGGCAGACATAATTCTGAATTTTTAGTTTCAGGTGTTCATGGAGGGAGAGAAGGCTAACAGAGTAACTACAGTTGGATCTTAAGATGTGATCATTCATCTATTTTATATAGCTCTATACATTTATATGTCTAGATACTTTACTTTGGGGCATGTCCATGAATAATGGAACTTGAAATCTGCTGTTGAATTTTTTCTTTCTTTTTTTTTTTCACAAATGTTAGAAAAATGGTTTTATAAAATATCCATCAAGAAACATTTTATTTTTTCAGAAATTTTTTTTTAGATACTCTGTGCTGCAGATCACTTGTAAATAACAGCATTCGTATTGTTTGTATAACATTTATTTTTTTTCTGTAGCTTCAATCCCTTTGTATTTATAGCATGTTGTTCAATTTTCTAATGACGGGATTATGGGAGGAACTAGAACAGCATTTGTTGTAGGTATATATGATTGACTAACTGCTGGCAGAATTTTCTTTCTTTTAAGAAGGGGGCCGTAATTTTCAGAAATGTTTTACTGGATAATTCTGTTAACACAGTAAATAAAAGATGGCCTAATTTATTGCAAGTACATTAAGATTAGGGAGAATTTCTAGACTGTCTTTATTATTTTTAGGGTTTTGAAAATCAGATCTGGAGCAAATCATGAACAATATGTATGCTTTGCATGAACTATATACTTCATACATTTCATATCCGACAGTTTAAATCAAATCCTATTGGATCTCTATTGTCAGAGCAATTTAAAATCTGTGCCAGCATTTCCCTGTGCTATCTTCTTCATACAGACCCTGAAAGACAGATAATTATCATAACATGCCGTAGCTAGAGCCCTCACCTACTTTTAGGGACTCATAGTTTTCAGTGTTTTTTTTCTTCTTTGTTCATTCCTTAAAGATCTTCACATTTTTCCCAAACTACCTTTTGTTGAGATAAGAAAAGTATTTTAGAACTTGACTCAGGTAGTTGTACAAAGAGTTAGCATTAGCAGCCTTGGAATTGTGTAGTTGTTACTCTCTAAATATCATATTATGAATTTCTGTCATTCTGTCACATGAGTAATTTCACTGACTTCAATGTGACTGTACTCACCACTGTGAAGTCAGCAGTCCCTTTCTGATACTCTAGGAGAAACACTATAGATGATGTGAAGATCGGTATACATCCAGCTTCTCTACCTTTGATCAAGATCAAAGTATGCTTTTTGAGGTTGGTGCTGTTAGATTATTCTGCCTACTTTACTATTCCAATTTGCTATTCTGTTTTGCTTTTGAGTGTATAAAAATTGAGTTTCTTTTGTATTGACAGGCATTATACTGAGAATATCAGTTTGGAATTTTGTTGTTATTTTAAGTCTGTGTTCATTCTTAAAGATACATAAAGATACCATGATTTCCTAGTTAATCTTGGTATGTGCCTGGAGAAAGAGAAATGAGCACTCAGACAAATGAGTTTACTCTTGGAATCTTTCTTCATTACCTGAGAGACAAGTAAGGATTGTGTTGCCTACTTTGAGTTATGCACAGTAGGGAGTAAATAGCCTACATTTCATCTGTTGTGTAACAACAGTGGGTGCTTGGAATGGAAGGAAAAGAAAGTGGTGCACAGCGTTTTCCTGCCACTCACAGAAATGTGACTTCCAGAATCAACAGCAACCTTTGTCTGATGATATATTATTTAAGAACTTTAAACTGTAGCAACTGAAGAGAGAGACTGAAGATTCATTGACTGTTTGACACCACAGATAATCATGCTCATAATTTTTTGCAAATATATGAGATAAACATATCCATTAAGTGCTGTTCTAACTTCTACAGACTTTGTACATGAAAATGCCTATAGTGCTTTAGGCATAGATTTTGCTTAGGGATCAGTGCTCAATGACTAATGAGTGCTTTGCTCAAAAGGACTCTCATTTTAAGGACTACAGATGGCACAGAACAAAGAGAACTGTACAGAAAAGAGTTAATGGGTGCTCATTGTAGTTGAAATGTATTTATCAGTCCCAGAACTTTGAGAAGGTAGTTTGTGAGAAGGAAAGATATAAAGGAAGATGTTAAGCGTGACACTGGAGTGAACAGATGGAGACAAATGAAGTATAGAAAGAAACTTATCATTATAACTGAATGAGAATGATAGTCAATTTTACTCTACCTATCACAGTAGCTAAAACTGACTTTTCTCAATATTTTATCAAAGTTTAAGTGTCATAATACTTTCCCCTTTTGATTTTCATACTGTGTTCCTGCCTATTGTCTTCAAATTCTTCCTCCTGCTACTGACAGACCACAAAAGTATTCTACCAGGTACAGAAATGCACTTGCTGGCAACATCCAGAGATCTGCCCATGAGGATACATTCAGCAAAAATATTGCTGAGAAATAAGAACATGGAAAGAAAACCAGCACACTAATTTGTTGTAGAATTACACAACTTTATTTACAAATTGGAACACTAATTTCACATTTTAGACAGAACCTTAATCCTTCAGGTATTCATGGGAATTTTTTATCCTTACTAAAATGAACCCTCTCCTATCATTGTCTCCTTACAGAAGGCAGTGAAACAATGCATGCATACTTACATGTGACAAGAAAGAAGCTTGTAACAAGCAATCATAGAATCACAAAATCACCAAGGTTTGAATAGACCTCCAAGGGCCACAAAGATGATCAGAGGGCTGCAGCACCTCCCCTACAAGGACAGGCTGAGGGAGTTGGGCCTCTTCAGACTGGAGAAGAAAAGGCTCCAGGGAGAACTCACAGTGGCCTTCCAGTACCTGAAGGAGGCCTACAGAAAAGCTGGGGAGGGACTTTTTGTAAGCGAAGGTAGCAACAGGATGAGGGGAAATGGTTTTAAATTGGCAGAGGGTAGATTTAGATTAGATATTAGGAAGAATTTTTTTCCCGTGAGGGTGGTGAGACACTGGAATGTGTTACCCAATGAGGCTGTGGATGTCCCCTCCCTGTAAGCATTCAAGGCCAGGCTGGATGGGGCTTTGAGCAACCTGGTCTAGAAGGAGGTGTCCCTGCCTATAGCAGGGGGGTTGGAACTAGATGATCTTAAAGGTCCTTTCCAGTTCAAACCATTCTATGATTCTATGATAAGATCATCCATTAAAACTGTCCCACTACCACCAGTATTTCCCCACTAAATCATGTACCTTAGTATAACATTTAAACATTTCTTGAACACCTCCAGAGACAGTGACTCAACCACCTCCCTAGGCAGCCTATTCCAGTGCCTGACCACTCTCTCAAAGAAGAAATTTTTCCTAATATCCAAACTGACCCTCCCCTGGTGCAACCTGAAGCTATTCCCTCTAGTCCAATCACTAAATGCAACAATACTAGCACTGAACAATTTATTTAAGAATGTTAGGACTTAGGCAGCATGAAGCTCAAGCACAGCTCAACTTTAAGCATGCATTTAGTCTAAGTCTTGCTGAACATCCATATTAGTGTAAGAAGGGTGCTGAAGTGCTATAGTAAAGGAAATTCTCTTTTAAATATGATTAATTAAAACAATGTAATTATCTTACAAACAGATTATTTTTTACTTTTAAGTATGTATTTCAAAAGATCACCCCACAAGTGGAATTAATGTATAACCTGAATGTTGCACAGAACATTCTAAGTAACACCGACAGATTGTCCAGAGATATTTTTTCCAGATCTATCTGCATGTTGCTATTGCAAAATGCCATCTGAGAAAAACAGATGGTCATGACTCTTCAAGCTAGTATTTCTACACATTAATTTATAAAAATAAGAACTATAGGTGGGTTAGCTAGAAATACTCTTGAGTTTATCTTGACCAGTGAAATAAATAAAGTCTCTAGAGTAAAATTCATTACCACAACCTAGAGTTCTGTGTACCAAACTGAATGTGTTTACTAGAAGACAGCTTCTTTTATCTTTCTTTTGCTCTTCTTTCCCCTCTCCCTCTCCTTCACATCCCATGCTATCTTGAAATCTTTTCTGCAGAGTGACACAGCTTCAACACGAGGGGTGGAATACATTTCCTTCCCTCCCACCTATCCTCTCTCCTAAATGATTAGAGCACTTTTCAACAAGGTGGGAGATGTGGGTGTCCCTCCCTGCCTTATATACACTGAGAAATACATTAAGTATGAAATTGCCTCCCAGGGGAAGTGATGGAAATGCCACTTGTTCATTTTTAAACTGGATTTGAAAAGAGCTTTACAGAATAAAAAAAACATTTGCTTTAGTGAAGGAGAGATTACATGACCTTCTTGAGAAAGATTTTATTTTCTCATTTCAAACATCTCTGATACTGTGGTTTACTCCCTTTCAGTCTGTCATTTTTTTTTCCCTTGCATTGTGTTGTAGAAGATTTATTCAAAATGTGTGTGAGAAAACTAACTTGGGATCTTCAAAGCAGACAGCATATAGCTTGGTTTCATCTGCTGTTTGAACCTGAATTACTGTAATGACTGTAGTGGAATTATTTTCTTTTAAATGAGCAAATCTGACATGAACATCAAAGGGGAAGTAAATACATGTAATAAAAGGACTGTTTTTCTTTTTCTTTCCCTAAATGATTTATTTTATCCCTAGAAACACCAACAAATGTTCAAAGTTCTAGATATTTAAATAGGTACCAAGATGTCTGAAGCTGTAATCCTTGCTCTGCCAGCTCATTGAAAAACTGCTGACCTTATAAAAGCCTGTGTTCCTTCTGACTTTGATAACAGCTTTTGCTTCATCAGTCCACAATAACTTATTACAGTAGTGAATCCATGGAGTACAAGTAATTCAGAACTCTTATCACATACATGCATATTTTTATTTAAGCAGGAATTAAAAAATTCTTTTTCTCTTAAATTATTTTGTGCTATGGACCTTATTCTAACAATTTTATTTTACCAGTTAGTGCTTTATGAAGCATAATGAAACCAGCAACTAATACAAGAGCTCCAGTTTTCCCTCAGTACACAATCTTAAAGCCCATTAACATTTGTGGGAATTATATGTGCAATGTGCAGGGAGTATATAACTTCAAGCAATTGAAAATTGAAGATATTGTATATGTTAGAGCCAGCTAACTCCGTTTAGATTTTTCACAGCAGTGTGTTATATCATCTGAAGTTTGTTAGACAGCAGGGGGACTAATAAAAAGAGCTATAGTATAAATAAACTGAGACAAAGAAATGAACAAAGACCTTCCACATTAACTAGGACATAATCTACAGATGTTCCTCAGTTGGTAGAAAACAGATTTCCACACAGCAGTTGCACGCAATACAAATGTTTGCACAGAATCCAGCTGGACTAACACATAAAGCCATCTCAAGATTAGAAGCTGTATACAAGAGTCACTAACTGACTGGAAAGAAGATGGGTGACTGACTGTCCAAATCTCCTAACCAATAGATCAACCTAAATGGTCAGTTTCGGGAAGGATAGAAGCAGAAATACCTTTCATATGTTCCATCCACTATTTTTAAATTTCGGTTCAGAAATTTGGAAAAACTGGCTATATAATAACAAGAATAATAATAATAAAAATACAGGCAGCTTTGAAGTTCCAGGCTTGATTTGTGGACCAAAAAGTACATATTAAACATCAGGTATGTAGTCTCTGATTTTCCTAGACATACCTTCTTGCTTCCGTCTAGCTGGGGACTTGCCCAAACTAATTACTTTCACAATATATGCAATTGGATGAAACAAAGAAGTCAGCAAGGGAAATATGAGTCTTAAAACTAAAGATATCTATTTTGACAGAATGAATGTGACTGAAAGTGAAAGAATGAATACTAGAATCTTCTGTTTTATGGTCCCCCTAGTGAACTTCAGCAATTTCTCCATATGGAAAAAATAGTTCTGAATGCTAAGCAGTAAGAATAAAACGAATTAACCATTAAGNTATCCCTAATCAATGGTTCTGGTAAAAGATAACATTTTGTGTTTTGAAAGTATTTCCAAATGTTTTGGATAATGGGAACAAATGTAATTCTGGATCTTTCAGCACGAGGCACATCACTTTTGTGTTCTTATCTTTAGTCTAGCGTAACAACAACAAGGTTTTCCAGAAGCAGACATAGTGAAAATCATCTTTCTGAATTTTGCTGTATAAAATGTTCATGTCTCCTCTAAGCTGATTATCTTCCTCTCCCTCTTTTTTTTTTTCTCCCTAGGGAAACACCTCTAGAAAATGATGAATTTTATCTGTTTTACATATCTATATTCAGGAAGGATAATTTACTCCTTTCTGAAGAAGCCTGACCTTTTAACATAGAAGGATCCTGTATAGCTTGCTCAGAATTGACATTCAGCGCTTTGCACTAAATGCACCAAGAATTTACCATGATATCAACAACAGCAGAATTAATCCACCTTGGAACATTCAGATTTTCTAGGTTACTTAAATTTCTGTTTTACTGTGTATTGTTTAATAACACCCTAATTTCTGTGTACCTTCTTTTTTAAGTTGTAATTCCTTAAAGACCTGATAGGACATGAACATTATATGACTTGTCTGCCTTGACTTCCATTTATTGTACTCTGTTCAAAAATTTCCTGGTGGAAACAATCAGGATCATCCATCTCCTATGCTGTGTTTGGTGTGAGCTTCCCTGCTTCTCTTTGAAGTTTTTCTTCCTTCTTTAGCAATTAAACTGAATACAGAGCAGTGTTGTTTACAATTATGCTCTTGTTGATCAGTGCAGAAACTCTCCCAGCTTTTTGTTGATTTGTACAACTCATTTTTGACATCCTGTAACCTACTTTTCCTTAGATTTCTTTCTTTCTGATGTTTTCTTCTTTCTTTTTAAAGAACAGAAAGCAGTATTATTACTGCCTTTAGAAATTCAGCTCATAAAATCATTTAACTTCCTCAAATTTCCTTAAAATTCCTTATTTTTATGCACTGTTCCTGAGCATATTTTAAAAGATCTGTCCATAAGGTACTTTGAGGCCAGTGTGGTAATGTTAATTGAGATGCAGGTATTACTATGTGATTGCCTTTTTGTGTGTGTGAATGTATGGCAAATGTGTATCCATTTGAGTGCTTGATAGCAAGAATGCCTGTACCAATGAACAACATCTGCTGTATTAATAACAGATGCTGCATTATTTTTTCCACTACAGAAATGTTGTCTTCATACTGCCAAGTGACCATATATATATAGGCTAAAGCTTCTAACGGGGAATGTTTGATGTTACTGTCCTGTGACTTAATCACATTTTAAATGTCCAGCTAAATAGTGCTTGCTCTGTAATGCAAGTTTGGTAAGAGCTGTTGCTTAATTTATGCAGATAGCAAAACTTCCATAATTTCCATATACTGCAAACCTATATTATGGTTAATAATGTATATGATGTGCTTGCTAATGCTTTAGAGTTTTGGACAGTTAAAAAGGTGTGAAAGGTCTCTTCAGTGAATACATAATGGTATGAAGTTTGGTGCGGTGGTCCAGGATCAGATATGATGCCTGCTTTTAAATCTGACTAGTTCTAGCTATTATTTTAGCTAACACTGAAAAGATGTCATATGAAGACAAAGAGAACGAAATCCAACTGATTTACAAGTTTACCTGTGGGTACAAATTTACCTTGATTGCCAAGGTTAGTTGCTTTGGAGCCATCCCGGTCAGAACTGCAGCGACTGATTGCAAGGTACAGGGGGGTTTCAGTTGGTTCCTTTACCAGGGGAACCCCGAGATAACAGAGTGGCCCAGCAGCTCTCGCAAGAGCAGCTGACGTGGTGTTGGCATTGCCAGGGCAACAGGTATGCATTCATGCCCCTTACCTTGGAAAAAGCTTCTGGGAGGGCTGCGATGCAGCAGTCCAGTGAGGAGGAGAGTGTGTGTGCAGCACCCACAGCGTACTGCAGCAGCAGGTTTGGTAGACTGCACAACAGGCAGCAGAAGTACTGTCCCTCCTCTCCCAGGAGACCAGCTTACTTATTGGCAGTCTCCAACACAGCAGATTTACCATGGGCTCCACTAGGAAATGAACTTGCCCCACAAAGACTGCGGCAACCCAGGCGGAGGCCCTGCCCAAGAATGTGGCTGTTCAGGTCTCCAGCTGCAGGGAGTGCCTGAGCCTGCTGCTGGGAGGGCAGCAGGAACTCCACCTATTTGAGGTGTGGGCAGGTGGAAGATCTGCTCAGCATGGTGGCAGAGCTCCAGGAGGAGGTGGAGAGGTTGAGGACCATTAGGGAGTGTGAGGGGGAGACTGACTGCTGGAGTAATTCCGTGGCATGCCAGAGAGAAAGGTGATGGACCCCATGCCCTGTCACTGTTGGGCAGAGAGGGGGGACTTGAGTGACAGGGAGAGTTGGAAGACAGTCCCAGCTCAGCATCATGGGTGAACCCCTTCCCTGCCAACCTCACTTCCCCAGATGTCCATAAGTAATAGATTCAAGGCACTAGAAATTGAAGGGGAGGTGAGTGAGGAGGCTCAGAGAAGCCTGTAAACTATCAAAAAAAGCTTCAGGTCTTTGGAGTGGTTGGTTGAGGGAGTGGGAGCACAACTGATGCTTCTTCTTCCTTCTGGGGCAGCAAGGGACACGAAGCAGGCTAGGAAAACCTAGGTAATGAATAAGTGGCTGAGAGGCTGGTGCCTCTAGGTTTTTCAACCATGTGGCAATTTACTGAGCACCTGGTCTAATGGCTGCAGATGAGTGTCACTTGTCTCTCTCTAAGAGGGAAATGGATCCTAGCCCAAGAGCTAGTGGGGCTCATTGAGAGGGCTTTAAACTAGGTAGGAAGGTGGAAGGAGATGCAATGAGGCTTGCTAGGACAGAGCAAGTAGTCTGGGATTTTATATTAGATCCTATGGGAGAAGAGAGTTGAGTGTGGCGGGACAGAGAAACGCTTGGGGTTGCTGTCACACCAGGAGATTGTGGGAAAAACTTCCAAAATTTCTTCTAGGATCTTCTGGGAACTCCTCAGAGGAGGTAATGTTGCCAATCTCCTGTCTGAAACCTTCTCATGTCCCTCTAGAAGCAGTGGGGCAAAACTTCAGATTTCTTTTGGAGGTTTGAGGGAAGGTCCCTCTAGAAGGTTACCGTGCCAGAAATCCCAGCTGAAGTGCCTTTACACAAATGCACGCAGCATGGGAAATAAGCAGGAAGAGTTGGAAACCATGATATGATTGGAAAATTATGATCTGTTTGCTATCATGGAAATGTGGTGGGATGACTCTCACAACTAGCATACTGTGATTGAGGGCTACAGGCTCTTCAGAAAGGATAGACAGGGTAGGAGGGGAGGTGAAGTTGCCCTCTACGTTAGGAAGCAGATAGACTGTGAAGAGCTGTGTCTGAGTAACAGCCATGACAAGGTTGAGAGCTTATGGGTTAAAATCAGGAATCGGAGTAGTAAAGGTCATGTAGTGGTTGGGGTCTACTACAGGCCACCTGATCAGGACCCTGAACTGCAGGAGAGCAAAATTCCAGCTGTTTAAGCTGTTCCTATGCCCGACTTAAGGGCATAGGAACAGAACAGAGCTGGCAGCTTTTTAAGGACACCCTTCTGTGAGCATAAGAGCTCTCCATCCCCCAGCAGAAGAAATCAAGCAGAGGAGGCGGGCAACTGGCATGGCTGAGCAAGGACCTGCAGCTTAAACTGAGGGAAAAGAGAGAAATGTACAGGAAGTAGAAGAAGGGTAGAATACAGTGATGTTGTCTGCATGTGTAGAGATAAGATCAGGAAAGCCAAGGCACAGATGGAGCTGAACTTGGCAAAGGATGTGAAAAATAATAAGGGGATCTACAGGTACAGGTACAAAGGCAAGAGGAGAGGGGTCAAGGAGAGTGTTCCCATTCTGATAAATGAGGATGGAGAACTAGCTTCCTCAGACATGGAAAAAACTGAGGTGCTCAATGAGTGCTTTGCCTTGGTCTTCACAGGTGGTCAGGCTCCCCATGTCTGCCGGGATCCTGGACCTCTAGGTGTGGGTGAGAGGAGCAGATTCCATCCCACTGTAACAGTGGAACAAGTCCGATACCTCCTCATGAAACGGAATGTATACAAGTCCATGGGGCCGGATGGTATCCATCCCAGGGTTCTGAGAGAAATGGCTGATGTGGTTGCCGAACCGCTCTCCATCATATTTGAAAAATCATGGCTGTTGGGTGAGATCCCTGGTGGCTGGAAAACGGGAAACATTACTCCCATTTTTAAGAAAAGTAGAAAGAATGACCTGGAGAACTACACACTGGTGAGCCTTGCCTCTGTGCCTGGGAAGATCATGGAGCAGATCCTCCTGCTTATCATGTTAAGGCACATACGAGATGAAGAGGTGATCCGAGACAGCCAGCATGGCTTCACCAAGGGTAGATCTTGCCTGACCAATCTGGTGGCCTTCTATGATGGAGTGATGGAATCAGTGGGCAGGGGAAGGGCGAAGGATGTCACCTACCTGGATTTTTGCAAAGCCTTTGACATGGTCCCTCACCACATCCTTCTCTCTAAATTGGAGAGGTGTGGATTTGAAAGACGGACTGTTTAATGGACTAAGAACTGGTTGGCTGGTCACTGCCAAAGGGTTGAGATCAACGGTTCTATGTCTGGGTGGAGGCCAGTCACAAGTGATGTCCTCCAAGGGTTGGTCTTGGGACTGGTGCTCTTCAACATCTTCATCAATGATATGGATGATGGCATTGAGTGCACCTTCAGCAAGTTTGCAGATGACACCAAGCTGAGCAGTGTGGTCAGTACATTGGAGGGAAGGGACCTGGACAGGCTGGAGAAGTGGGCCCATGTGGACTTAATGAGGTTCAACAAGGCCAAGTGCAGGGTGCACTTGGGCCAGGGCAATCCCAGGTATTTATCTTAACTTATGAGGAGCAGTTGAGGGAGCTGGGATTGTTTATTCCAGAGAAGAGGAGGCTCAGAGGAGACCTTATTGCACTCTATAACCTCCTGAAGGGAGGTTGTGATGAGGAGAGGTTTGGCCTCTTCTCCCGGGCAACAAACAGGACCTGAGGAAATGGCCACAAGTTGTACCAGAGGAGGTTTAGATAAGACATAAGGAAAAACTTCTTCTCTCAGAGCATAGTCAGGCACATGGTCAGGCACTCCCCAGGCCTGCCCAGGGAGGTGGTGGAGCCACTGTCCCTGGCAGTGTTCAAGAGGTGTCTGGATGAGGTATGGTTTAGTAGCTTATGGTAGCAAGGGTAATGGGAGGACGGTTGGACTAGATGATCTTGTAGGTCCTTTCCAACCTTGTGATTCTATGATTCTATAATTTATACAGACTGGGGGAAGACCTCCTTGAGAGCAACTCTGCAGAGAAGGACTTGGGGGTCCTGGTGGCTGAGAAGCTGGACATGAGCCAGCAGTGTGCGCTTGCAGCCCTGAAGGCCAACTGTGTTCTGGGCTGCATTAAAAAAGGGGCGGCTAGCAGGGAGAGGGAGGTGATTGTCCCCCTCTATTCAGCTCTTGTGAGGCCCCATCTGGAGTACTGCGTCCAGGCCTGGGGCCCCCAGACCAAGAAGGATGCAGAGCTCTTGGAAGGGGTCTAGAGGAGGGCCACTAAGATGATCAGAGGGCTGGAGCACCTCTCTGATGAGGAAAGGTTGAGGGAACTGGGATTGTTTAGCTTGGAGAAGAGAAGGCTCCAGGGAGACCTCATTGTGGTCTTACAGTACTTGAAGGCAGCGTATCAACAGGAGAGGGAATGACTGTTTACTTAGATTGGCAGGGATAGGACAAGGGTGAATGGTTTTAAATTAAGACAGGGGAGATTTAAGTTAGATATTAGGAGGAAGTTTTTCACCAAGAGGGTGGAGTCGCACTGGAACAGGTTGCCCAAGGATGTTATGGATTCCCCATACCTGGAGGCATTCAAGGCCAGGCTGGATGTGGCTCTGGTCAGCCTGGTCTAGTGGTTGTCAACCCTACCCATGGCAGGGGGTAGATGATCTTTGAGGTCCTTTTTAACCCAGGCCACTCTATGATTTTATGATAAACACGGTCCCTTAACTTTAACCCTTCTTTTCTGAATAACTCCACATAATAGACTTCTGATCATCTGGTCAAAGAGCTGAAGTGGCACAGCAGCACTCCATTGTACAAATGTTCTCTTATTGCTGCAGAAGATCATAATTCTAAAGGCATTGCATTTGACAGATCTCCATTTCTGGTGCTTGTTAATTAGCTGTAAAATTTAGAAAACCAATAACCTCACCAGATGCTGTGTGTTCTGATGTAAAGTTTGCTTGAGCTGGTGGCCACATTTTGAATTAAGTTCTCTTACTGCATTATGCAACTAAAAAGCATCACAACCTTTGTGTTTTAGGGGAGGCTACTCTGTATCCTGCAAAGTAGATGATTATATCTATGTAATTTCAGTATTAGTGTGTTCCCTAACAAGGTTTTGTTCCATCCCAACTAGTACTTTTCTGGACAGGCACAGTGAAAAATAGCACTGCTGAAGGATGACTACCCGTAAGCAATCCAGGAAAACCACAGTAATTCTGGAATGGAACGCAGCTTGGGGACACCCAGGAAAAGAAAGATTTTAGGTAAAAAGGCCTACTGAGTCCACCTGAGTAAAGAAAATCTGGTTTTCTGCTCTGCTGGGAGGAATTTCTTGGAAGTGAAACAAGACAAAGATCTAGCAGAGGAATTTAAACATAGAGCTTATGTTATTAGAAAACTGCAAGGAAAATCTAGCTTTTTGAAATAGAGAAAAGTTCTAGCTGTCATTCTTTGAGTTTGTTTGAGGTTTTGAAGCCATAATTTTCACTTTCGGATTCTGGTATTCTGGCGACAAGATTGTCAATTCCAAGAAAAAAATATAATCCATGATGAGATACTGTCAAATACCTCATTCTAGGATGGCAGAGATGCTGTATGCTGAAAGTTCTTCCTTACCCTCCATCCCTTCAGTGTAATGCCTTCTCAGGAAGTCAAACCTACCTTTACACAGATGTCTCTTCCAGATCACCACAACTTTATTTATTTTACTGTTCAGTTTTCAGTAGGAAAAAAAAAGAAAGAGAAGGATAATTATGGTAAATTGTTAAAGGCATCTCAAATCTTCTTGCAAAAAGAAAATGTGATGTTTTTCACTGAGATTGTTTTCAAATATCAACAATCAGACATAAAAATTTTTGCAAGATTCCCTAATATTTTTTTTGCATATCCCGCAGTTCTTTTATTCAAGGGTCATAATAATCTTAAAAACTTTTGTTCAACTGCAATATTACCAACTCAGCTCATCTTTAAAAATAGTAGAAGTCTTTCTAATGTTCATTTAACTGCATCCACTTTCCATTTCATTCTACAAGAAACACATAGCTAACATCTGAAATATTTGAGAAAGAAAGAAATTCTAACAAAATCTAGGTAAGATAAACATACACTCCTGACCTCCGCTTATCCAAGCAAGGATGCCAGTGCTACAGAGATTAATGTTCCATATACACTAAAAACTCAAACAATCAAGAAATGTTAGTCTAAAAGTGAAGTCTATAGACTGAGAGGATAATAGTAGAAGAAATACACCTGCAGTATATATGTAGGAAAATAGAAGCCTTTTACATCTAGTAGTCTTAGACTGAACTGAGTCAGTAGAAGAAGGAATGATGTAGTTACCCTGATAGAAGTTCTTAGAAAAGGATGAAAACATACAAAGACGTGGTGCTTGTAGAAGAGGTTCACCACTGAGAAACTTTTGGTAAAATGAGCTAAAGGAGAGACAGTTATTAGCAGGATGGTTAACAACAGAAATATATTTTAAAAGAATAAACTGTAAATATACGTTGAGGTCTAATACTGCTGGATGTGATCTGTATGCAGAGGGGAAATTTGAAAATAATGGTACAGGAAAAGACTGTAAGTGACTGTGCATGGGTCCTACTCACTTGAGAAATATTGCTTACATATGTAGGTAGAGGACATTTAGGATGTATAATTTCCCCTTAATGCATTGTCAACATTATCATACTTCTTGCAAGAATGACTAGAAAATTCTGGGAGTTTTGGACATGGCTTGTCAACCCAAGCTTCTTTGAACATCACTAGTTGAGATTTCTTTTTTTCCCCTTAAATGCTTAACAGTGTTTATGTGCTCCATTATAAAGGCTATTTATCTTGCCATAAATACAGAGGCCCAAGTACATGTCCCTTCTAAGTAAAAGGGGAACAATAGTCTCCTTTCTTGGGAGACAACACAGATTTTCCTCCAACTTTTACTGGAGTTAGCTTCTCACCTATTTCTGCCTTCACAAAACAATGAAACTTGTTTAGATTTTTATCCTGCAAAACTAAAAGTGGGAACTTCCTAAGTACCTGCCACATCATCCCGAGGGAGTTAAAAAAGAAGCTTGCACTACAGTTCTGTCAATGGAAAGGACATTACTCACTCTATCACAGTGGTGGCATTCCATTAACTTCCTCATTACTGCTAATATGTGTGAAATATCTTAGTAAATTAAAATATCTAGTAAAAGAAAGCATTTTATGTTGCATTTAATACGGCTTAAAAGTAGTGGCAATATTTATTCCTGCAGCTCAGGTGAAGAATGATGAATCACAGAATCACAGGGGGGTTAGAAAGGACTGCAGGAAATCATCTAGTCCAACCACTCTGCTAAAGTGCATTCCATAGAATAGGCTACACAGAAAAGTGTCCAGGAGGGTTTTGAATATCTCCAGAGGAGACTTCACAGTCTCTCTAGACAGCTTGTTAAAGTACTCTGTCACTCTCATGTCACTGAGCTCCAGTAACATTTATTAGACAACGCAAGACCTTATAAGATCAGACTTAAATAAGTTGCTAAGAACACTCATTGAACTTTTGCATCAGGAAAGGAAATTTCTTTCATGAAATTAAAGGAAGAAATCACAGCAGATACTTGAAATATGTTGAATACAGGACACAGAATTAAAGAAAATAATAAAGGAAAAAATGCAATATTTTAGTAAAAGTGACAATTTTAGGGTATTAAATTTGAACGGTAGACTTAAAATCTTTTAGTCTATGTTTACATTGAGTTGTTCGGGTTTCTTTACATTTAAAAGTCCTGAAATGAAAGCAAACAAAATCAGTTTCCATACACATTAGGGAAGCTTACACTGCTCCTATCACATCAGTTATACTATCCCAAAGAGCTCTAAAGAAGTATGAGAAAATATTGCAGTTCTTTCCATGTACATGGCCCCAAGGCTCTCCCACTTGTAGAAAAGTAAGTGTTCTCTCCCTTACAAACCCATGAATAGCAAGCTGTTACTAGACTGAGGGTTTATATTGCCCATTGCAGAGAAGAAAAGGCATAAGTAATGAAAGTCATATATTTATCAAGCATCTAATGGTACCTAATCCTTAAACAACCTGATGAGTAACTTGATTATCAGCAGAACAAACAATCTAAAACTCATTGCCGCCCCTAGTCAGATAACAAAAGACAACAAAAGCAGCTTTTTGTGAATTTACTCTCAGACAATTAGTAGATAAATGCACTATCTTGCCATGATCACTCTTCAAAACACTTTGTCTTTGATTAACCTTTAATTGTTAAAATTTCAGCTGGAGTTAAAAACAATGACAAGGAGCTGTGCTGAACATAGTTGGTTTTAGAACAAATAATTACAGTCGGTATAGAAAAAAAAAACTTAAAGTGTTTCTCCTTCTGAACTTTCTTCATTTCTTTATAGGGAAAAAAAAAGAGAAAATCTATTCTATATGGTTGAAATAATCTCTTTAATATTGGTACCAAAATAGCAAAATGCAGTAATTACATCATTATTTTGTCAGTCTCTGTCAATCCATTCTAAGAAAATACTCACTCTATCACCTTTCATTATATTCCTTTTTCCAGGTCTTAACACCTTCATAATGTATCTCTATTGTCTTGGAAAGCATTCTTTTCAAGTCAGGAATATGTCTTCCACTTGTCTGTAAAATTCTTGAATATGTACTGGACTGTACTAGTAAAGCAATGGAAAGTAATATTAATTGAGTTTTGTAGTCCTTAGTGCCCTTTACAAATTCATTTACTTTGGAAAAGCAGGCTGCCTAAATTACACATCTACTCCATATAGTGAACATTTTTATTGACCCTTATTCAACACAAAATCACATTCAAAGCTCACTCACCAAAAGACTGAAAAATCATATTTCTTGGGCAATAATAGCACTGAACAGAAACGTCTAGTTTCTACTCTCTGGTCTTTTGGGCTGCATCTATAGTAATATATCAGATAGGATCAAGGAACATTTTCTAAACACTGGAATAGTGTTGTCTAAGTAATTTCTTTCAGGTTTTTGGCTTGTTGCAAAAAAGCATAGGCTCCTAACAACAATTTGAAAAAGGTACAATCCCCAGAACACCCTACGGTTACAGTTTCTAGAGGGTGTTTATTGTATGAACACAGTAATAATAATGCATGCTAAAGAAAATTTCCAATAGCATTTTCAGTAGTATAGATACAGTCTTAGATGGCAAACTAACAAGTAATTTCTGTGGATGAAAATCTAAGATGGAACTCTGTTTTTATTATAGAAGTCTGAAGCATTTTTGAAATTGATGAAGAATCGGTAGTTCTAATTTGGATTCATCTCTGCTGGGATGGCAGATTTTCCTTCCCCAGAGTCAAATTCATAAGAAAATAGTCCACCAGTATTTAGTGTTCTGTGCATCCTATTCTTAATTTTACACTAATAAACTCAGCAACAAGCCAAATTTATCTAAAAAGGAAGTTGTATTCTTTGTAAAATCACAAAAATCTTAGGAAATGAAAGTGTGTCCATAACCACATGTCTTATAAAGTGGTTAAAGTGGTTAAGATGGACTTTATATACATTGAAAACCAAATGATATTTAGCTAGCGTGCCTGTCAATAGACCAAGATACATAGTTAATTCCAGGTTCACAGTTTAAATGGCCGTAGGCCTTCTGAGTCTGCAGCTTATCCTAATGAATTAACCAAATCATTTGCACATTTGAACTATTTAAACATTTCTTCATTCTGTCTAGAAGTTTAGAAAGAGTTCAGAAGGAGTTCTTTGCAGGCTGGTCTCTCAAAATCTGTTTGTTTGTTTGTTTTAATAATAAAAAACAAAATAATAAGTAGTGAAGAAAAAAAGTTGAAATATAAAAAATCTAGAGAGAATCTTGGACATTTTTAGTAACAAATGTTTTTGGAATAGATTTCAAGCAGTTCTGCTTAATGCAGGAACACTGCATTAATAACTGTCTGTATGCAGTGTTATGTAGTGAATTGAAAAGACATGAGTAGTTTAACTGATCTAATTTCTTTACTTTGCATTAATATGAGACATCGGATACTGAATACATGTGAAAAGTACCCAGTAAACAGAGACATTGTCAGATTTAAATAGAATAATATTGGCATAGATATTTAAAATTATTCAATGTACACAAATAATTTTCATGGAGACTTCTCTCTTAACATTGCAGTTTTGCGTAACTGCAAAATACCTGGAGGTATTTTGCAACGAAAGTGTATTAAGGTAAACGGAGAATTTCAGATATATTATATCTACAGCTCTATGATTCCCACTGCAGAAATCTCCATAATTATGGAGATTATAGAGATTACACACTAATACTAATTCTCCACTAAAACTGATGCAATTAAATGATAGTAGTGGTTCTAAATTAAAACCTCAAATTTGCATTTGAAAGATAACAATTAGATTAGTCAATAAAACTTTGTGAAGTAAAAATGTAATCTTTGCTATTTTTTCAAGGAAAAACAAACGAAATAAAAAGTAGGAGAATAAGATTGAAGAAACAATGTACTTACTTATGGTGCAGCTTTGTTCTCCTAGTCACTGAGACATTTTAGTTCTGGATTTTGGGAACATCTATTCATACATGTAATATGTATATCTAAGCTGTTATGAAAGATAAATGATAATTTTGGCTTCCAAAGCTGTTGCTGCTTGTATCATTGAGTTTCTCAATGTACAGTATCTTTCAAGTATGCATCAGACAATGGAGGTGGAGGAGAGAGAAGGAAAAAATGGCACAGCTGACCTTTAAGCACGGTGCAGTATCAAGAGCAAAGTTCACTGTAAGTGATGATAATGATTTTCTGAAATGGTGGACAGCAAAGTTATGAACACCTTAGTAGGAAGAATTAAACATTAAAAAAGTTTGATCAATCACTAGAAACAAAAAATGTTGGAGAAAAATTTGAAGGAGAATCTTTAACATAGTTTATAGGCTGAAAACACTGGAGTTATTTTATTTAAAATAAAGCATGGAAGGTTAGAAATTTGATGTGTCTTTTTGTTCTCCAGGAAATAGATATATTTTAGCATTTGAGACCTAATGTCAAATCCAAGAAAATGAATTACAATTATATTTAGTTATCACCTGCTCATTGCAAATGCAAGGATCAGAGAGGGTCGTGGCTATATGTATTTTTTTCTCCCTGTAGCTTCAAACATAGAGGAAAAAGCTCCCTCCTTAAATCTTAATGAGTCAAGGTGAATTCAAACCAGATGTTTTCTGAATTTATTCCCACTTACAAATTGCAGCTACACTTGCCTCATAGAATGCCGTAGACACATCAGCTAGTGCCCTCTCTTTTAGGAGTCTACATTCATGGGTCAGGCTCCAAGATAAATGTTTATTTTTCTAATAATTTTATAGTAGAGTTTGGTTAAAAGACTTGGCACAGTACACTTCAGTTTAATTTTAAGCTTGACAGCAGTGCTGGCCTCAGTATGTGTATGTGTGTAATTTAGTTGCTGTGCTACTGAAAGTCTATGGAAGATTAATGAATGGCAAAGCTCTGTGGCAGTTGTGAAGAGATGCAGGATAGAGCAAACCAGTTACCATCTGTTCAAAATGTCTCTTACATCTCTTTTAAGGAAAACCATTATCAGCAGGAGATAAAGGCATGCAATAGTTTTAATATTCTTCTGGTGTCAATGGAAAATTCTGTTTCTGCACTTATATTGTTGAGACAATTGGTGTCTCATGCACATGTATATATTTGTATGTGTAAGTATGCTATGCATGTTTAACTCTCCATTTAGCATGGTATTTACAAAAGATAGAGAAAACAAAACACTAAAACAATAGACTCTGCATACTTTCAGTTACTGAAAAAAGCTATCAAAAGTCTGCTCCAGCTTTAATCCCATATATATTTTGTATCTATACTGTATATTAATTGAATCAAAAAAATGGATCAGTGTATCTAAAATTTAAATCTTGATGATTTTATATAATCTTACTTTGGGACATTCCCATTTTTCAGGTGGATTTACTACATTCAGTATAGGCGTGACTGGATGCCAGGAGTGGAGGTCAAAATCATAGAATCATGGAATGGTTTGGGTTGGAAGGGACCTTTAAGATCATCTAGTTTAGCATTTATATTTATATATATATATATAAGTTTGTGATTGTGTGTGTGTATAGTTCATTAAACTGGCTAAACATAACTGATCCAGGGAATACCACTACTGATCTTGCTGAGTAATGAGCTCTTTGCCTGTCTTTTCTACAGAAGGGAAACATACTCTTTGGAAGATGATGGTTTGCCAGTCATTTTAGATAAATGTTATAGAAACAATAATAAAACAAAGATTGAAAGCTTTTCCAGTGGCTTTGAGGTAGATAATTCCTGAAACATACAAGTGAAACATACAAGTACATCTTACGCCAGCTAGTAGTAAAGAAATGGCATAAAAGTTTATTCTAGAGTGGCATTCTGAATCAGAACTCTGTGACTTAGAAAAAGGATGAGCTGCCTTTAGAGTTGCATATTTCTCTTTACTCACAACAGGAATCCACAAAAAGAATCTTAGGTTTAAACTATTTTTTTTTTTTTCACATATCCAAGAAACCAGAATAATCCCATTCATATTATATAAATTATCCTGACTTTTCTCTGTTATTGTTCAGCTACCTTTGCTTACTCAAAAACAACCTAACAAACATACAAAAAGTAAGGTTCTTTCCTTTAAGCTTTAACTGGGATAACCGTATCCATCAATTACCATAGACAGCACAGAGATAAAACATAATTTTTTTTTATGTTTCTGCATTTTAAAATAAACTTTCTGAATTAGTAATGCTGTAGAAATTGCTGATTAAGCATGTACATATGTGTTTAAGAAAATAAAGGATGTACAGTGCAATCAACATTCTCACGTAACATTTCTTATATGAAATTTTTGGATCATGTGTTTTATTTTGAGACTCTCAAGCAATAATTTACATTATTTTGAATTACTTTGAATTTGTATTTATTTTAACTGCAGATGCCTCAGGAAAATCTTACAGTATCTCACTCTATCGATCAAACTTTCAATACCATAAAATAAACTAACATAATTTTTTGTAATTGGAAAAAACCCGTATTTTCTGTGACATAGAATTTTTAGGTTTTTCCAATCTTCGCACAAAATGTACTATCACATTTGAGCAGAAAATTATTTTTTTTTTCCAATTACAACAATATTTATACTGTCTATTCTATTTATTCATTGTTCTAGATGAACAGTAAAATATTCTTTTGGTATTAGCTAGTCTATTCTTTTTTTTTTTTTTTTTTTTTACTTGAGAATGATTAGAAGTTACTAAGGAAAAGCATCTTTGAAGAAATTAGACTCTTCTGTTTTCCTTAAATCATGCAATTGTTTTTATAGTTTAATAATATGTAGTTTACTCTTTCTAAAAGACAAAATGCCACCTCCAACAGAATATTTACTTTTTATTAATCACATACATTCTTTCCTAGTAAACTTAGCATATATAGAACTTGTATGACTGTAAGACCTAGCAATCTAGTTCCTATGTTCCTCTTTCCTGAAACCAAGTAATACATAGGACATTAAAAGCCAGCTTGAAGACACTAATCCCAGTTCGAGTCTGACTCATATATGTCATGAAATGAGATGAACTGCAGGTGTCAGAGGCATGTGACTAAATACTCATTCATGGACTAACTATAAATTAGCACGGAGACAGAAGCTATTTTTACTTAAAATTCTGTACAGAGACTTACTTCTCCTTTAAATCCTGTTTTATAGAATGTGAAGTTCTACCATGATGAAGGCTATTTGTTGTGAGACTCTGAGTCAGCCAGAGCCTTCTAGTAGACCTATCATACATTTTCTTCAAAGTACATGTAGGAAAAAAACAGACTTCCGAAGTTAGATGATGTTACAATGAAAGGAGAAAGAAAATTACTCTTCCAGTTGGATAAAATCTACTTTGCTTCATGGCAAATGCACGTCTTTCCTTTTAGTCTTGCATTTTACTTATGCAGTTAACAATATCTTCTCAGGTTACTTTGGGAATTCTGATTTTTTTGTACTACCGTGGCTCCTTGTCAGGAGTTTCCTAGGGTCTTCTCCTGTCTCTCACCCATCTGCTAACTAGAGTCATCTCCTCCCTGTATATAATTAGCTGCTCAGAAGAAAAGAGAAACCTATTAGCAGAAGGCTCTGTGCAAAATACATTAGAGTTTGGTTCATAAGAAGACTTCTACTTTTAACTGTAAGAGCAGCCATATACCATATATACCATATATCCAGACTGGTTGTTTCCAGAGTCATTTTAACTGTTCTGACACTCAACAGAAAGTGCCAGCCCCATAAATGTATTCAAATTTTATGAAGCAAGTGACTATATTCTCTAAGCAATCACTGCAATTTACTGTGCTACTAGAAAACCACAATATAGTTGTTGTCTCTGAAACCTGGTGGGATGATTCCCATGACGAGAGCGTGGCTATCTATGGCTACAAGCTGGTCAGAATACACAGGTGAGGAAGGAGGGGAGGGAGTGCTTCTATCTACATCAGGAAAGGAATAGAATATGAAGAGCTGTCCCTAAAGAACAGTCATGAGCAAGTCAAAAGCCTGTGAGTGACAGAGGTTGAGGCAGCAAAGGGAGCCTTGTGACTGGTGTCTATCACAGGCCACCAGATCAGGCAGAGCCTGTTAATGAGGCCTTCTACCTCCAGATACAGGAGGGATATGAGACAGGCAAAGAGTAAAATTAGGAAGCTAAACTTCAGGAAAGCAAAATTCCAGCTCTTCAGGGAAGTAGTCAACAAAGCACCCTGGGAAACTGTCCGCATGGGCAAGGAAACAGTGCAGAGCTGGCAGATCTTTAAGGAGGCTTTCCTCAGGGTGCAAGAGCTCTCCATCCTCACATGTAGCAAGTCAGGAAAGGAAGGCAAGAGACTGGCGTGGCTGCACAGGGACCTTCTGGTCAAACAGAAGAGCAAGAATAAACAGGGACAGGTACTATGGGCAGAGTATAAGGAAGCTGTTAGGGTGTGTAGGGATGGGGTCACGAAAGCCAAGGCTCAGCTTGAACTAAACTTGGCAAGGCGTGTCAAGAAGAACAAGAAAGGCTTCTAAAGTAGCTCAATCAGAAAAGGAAAATCCAGGAGGGAGTATCCCCTCTAGTGAGTGACACAGGCAAGCTGGTAACAACAGACAAGGAGAAGGCTGAGGTACTTAACAACTTTTTGCCTCTGTCTTCTCTGATAACTGCCCACCACACAGCATTCAAACATCTGGTTTGGTAGGAGGGGATTGAGGAAGCAACGTCCCTCCCACTATAAGTGAAGATCAGGTTTGTGACTAACTGAGGAACCTGAACATCCATAAGTCTATGGGTCCCAATGAGATGCATCCCAGAATTCTGAGGGAATTAACTGATGTAGTCACCAGGCGACTCTCAATGATATTCGAAAAGTTGTGACAATCAGGAGAAGTCCCTGTGACTGGAAAATGGTAACATTACATCAATTTTTAAAAAGGGTAAAAAAGATGACCCTGGGAACTACCAACCTGTCAGTTTCACCTCTGTGCCGGGAAAGATCGTGGAACAGATCCTCCTGGAAGCTACGCTAACGCACATGGAAGGCAAGGAGGCGATATGGGAGAACCAGCATGGCTTCCCCCAGGGCAAATCCTGCTTGACCAACCTAATGGCCTTCTATGATGATGCATCAGTGGGCAAGGGAAGAGCCACTGATGTCATCTATCTGGACTTCAGTAAGGACTTTGATGCAGTACCCCACAATATCCTTCTCTCCAAATTGGAAAGATGTGGATTTGACAGGTAGACAGTTCGATGGACAAAGAATTGGCTGCAGGATCAAGTCCAGAGAGTGGTGGTCAATGACTCAATGTCTGGATAGAGATCAGTGATCAGTGGTGTCCCCCAGGGGTTGGTGCTGGGGGACATATATCTTCATCAGTGATATTGACAGTGGGATCGAGTGCACCCTCAGCAAATTTGCTGATGACACCGAGCTGTGGGGTGTGATCAACACACCAGAGGCATAGGATGCCATCCAGAGGGACCTAGAAAGGCTTTCAAATGCAAGATCTTGCACCTGGGCTGAGTCAACCCCCATTACCTATACAAGCTGGGTGTTGAAAGGATTGAGGACAGCTCTACCAAAAAAGACCTGGGGGTACTGGTGAATGGCAAGATGAACATGAGCCAGCAATGTGCCCTTGCAGCCCAGAAAGCCAACCATATTCTGGGCTGCATCAAAAGAAGCATGGTCAGCAGATTGAGGGAGGTGATCCTGCCTCTCTGTTCTGGTGAGGCCTCACCTAGAGTACTGCATCCAGACGTGGAGTCGTGAGTATAGGAGACACATGGACCTGTTGGAGTGCATCCAGAGAAGGACCATAAAAATGATCCATGGAATGGAACACCTCTCCTATGAGGACAGGCTGAGAGAGCTGGGGCTGTTCAGCCTGGAGAAGAGAAGGCTCCGAAGTGACCTGATAGCAGCCTTTCAATATCTAAAAGGGAGCTACAGGAAAGAAGGGAACAGACTCTTTAGCAGGATCTGTGGTGATAGAACAAGGGGAAATGGCTTCAAGCTCAAAGATTGTAGATTTAGGTTAGATATAAGGAAAATATCTTTTACAGTGAGGGTGGTGAGGCACTGAAACAGGTTGCCCAGTTATGTGGTTGATGCTCCATCCCTGGAGACTTTTAAGGCAGGGCAGGATAAGGCCCAGGGCAACCTGGTCTAGCTGTAGTGTCCCTGTTCATTGCAGGGGAGTTGGACTCGGTGACCTTCAATGGTCCCTTTAAACTCTAAGGATTCTATGACTCTATAACATGTTTTTGAAACTGAATGACTGTAGTCAGTAAGACTAAACAATATAAAATCATTCATAGAAGAGAACTTGGACTTCCTGCCCTTCTTTGCAGGTTACCAATCTGACAAAGGCTGTGCTTGTACAGTGGTGTAATTAAGTTCTTGATCCTAAAATTAATCGGAGCAGACTTGCTAACACATCAGATTTATGTCCATGTTTGAAATGTTAATATTAACTAAGCCTGTCTACACACAGTCAGTTATGGAGTCTAATCTGGGAGCTGGAATCTAAGAGCAGAAATACATCCAGGAATAGCTTCTTAAATTAATTTAATTTCTGAAAGGCTTAGCAAGAAATTCTAGTTAGTTAAAACTAAATCAAAGGAAAAAAGAAATTAAAAAAAAAAAAAACCAACTGAAAAAAAAGATAGTAAAGCCTACAATGAAAAATTTAACATTGTCTTGAAATGAACTCGGAATTTCAACAGATTGAATTCAGTGTTTTTGCAGGTAGTTGTTAGCAGCTTCCTGAACAACACTCAGCTGCAAGTCTTTCAACTACAAACCTGTTGCAGTCACTGAAGCAGGAAGAGTAGATTTTGTTTGTGAGCCTCGGTGTAGTGTTATCAGTTTACCAGAAGTGCTATGCTTAGCTTTCAGAGAAGCTTCAAATTATACCATGTTGCATTTTATTAGGTTGATGGTTCTGATGGTAAGCCTCAAAGGAAAGTTTTAAAGGCTTACTAACATGACTACACAAACATATCTTCAGAGGTGTTTCATCTTTTTGGACATCTAGACCTTGGAGCTCTCATGTGGTTAAAAAAACATTATTTTTCTGTGTTAGAAGACTAGAAGTGGATATCATTGTAGTACCTAACTTCTGTACAATCGTTATGAAACTCAAATGTTAGATTCAAGGAGGCTAAAAGATCATCTTTAAGATCATCTAGTTTAGCATTTATATTTATATATAAAAAAAGTTTGTAATAGTGTATGTGTATAACATATTAAACTGTCAAAACATAACTGATTCAGGGAATACCACTAGTGATCTTGCTGAGTATTGAATAGTAATCAATTCATACAGTGTAGCTCTTCACTTTGAGGCCTTGCAGTATAAATTTAGCATTGTGAAACTTAAGGTCTCAAACCACTGCACTCAATTAACCTACTATGAATGCTTAAATGTATGTGCCTAACTGGCCTAGATAGCAGGAAAATTGCAAACAAACATAAACAGAGGATCTGACCCAGGATTTTCTCCCAGACTCGTAGAGAAAGAGTGCAGGAACAAGGATACTACAGTCATTCTTTACAGGTTTTCTCTCTCAGCTTCCTTGAATGAAGGACTTTAGGAATTCTCAAAGTTTGGCATGATAAGTTTAATAGTCCCAGGTGGAGCATGAACTTGTCAAGTTCTTTTTTTGAACTCATTTAGAAATCTGGTCTTCAGAACATCCGGTGGCATTGAATTCCATAGTTTAATTACACATTGTATGAAATTAATTTATTTTGAGAAATTGTATGTATTTTCCCAAAAGGAAATCCTTTCTAAAAGAGGAAATTTCAAAGGAAGGAGTAATATCTTTCATAAAATCAATGACCTAGCTGGGGGGGATGAGGGGGGGAGGGAAGACTTCTGTGTGCATGAAGCCAGGTTTTTTTGTTTGTTTGTTTATTTCTTGCCAAATACATTGTCTAGTTTAATTACCTCTTCCGTAAACCTTACCCTGTGTTTTCACTTACACCATTGATCATGTTTAACAGCAATGCTACTGTGTCTCCTAGCAAGAGGTCTACTTTATTTCTGGTGTTTATGTCCTGGGAGTTCAACAGATGAATAGAACTTGGAAACCCATCTTTGGAGACTCCTAATTCATCTAGTAATTTCCATTTTTTTTTTTTAAGTTGGTTTCATCAACTGTCTTTGGCTATATGAAGTTAAATAAAATATATACTTCTGATAGCTTCTGTTCTTAACAAAATCCATGTAATTTTTGTTCTTCTGTGTAATTTTATATATCAGGCTTGATTTTTTGTCTTGCTCTTGGATCTTCATTGTCTCACAGAAAACAATTCTCATCATAACTTTATTAGCAAAAGCCACATGCTGTTTTATAAGTAACCTCACTCCAGATCTACTCATTTATTTGTAAGTAGGCTGGATTTAACCCTGATATTTAAAAAGGTATCAGAAGTGTAATCTGACACATAATCTAAACACCAGAAACTTAATGTAGTTCTGCATATTCTGTTCAGAAGATTTTGCTAATAAGGACATCTTACTCAGTGACTAAAATTGTAAAGCATAGATCAGAAAACCAACTCCAGCACAGTTCAGCCACACAGTCCATTATCTACTAAACGAAAGGATTTTAATGAGATTTCCTTGACATTGGGGTTCTTCTATCACAGCCAGGACTGCTAATATACCGTTCAGGATGAAGCAATGTTGCTGCCAGCACTCTTCTTTAAATAATGTATTTTTTATTATGCCTTCTTAAGTATTTCACAGATTTGCACTGTACACAAATCCTTAAAACAGTTTAGTTTTTTCATATGAAATGAATCAGCTTTCAGATATCAAACACAGTTCATTGAAATGAACATGCACTTTTTCTTCCGAATGTTGATATTAATGGATATAGAGGTGAATGGGTTGCTCTAATCATCTTCTTTTCATGCCCTTTAGGAAAAAAAAAAAAAAAAAAAAAAAAAAAAAAAAAAAAGCTCTTAGCTACAGAGCAATGTAACATCTTACCTACTCCAAGTTACAATTCTCAGCCCAGGCAATTAGGGTCTCTGGCACAGTTGAACGTACCACATGGAATGTTTTTTTTTTTTTTTACAAAAACTTCGTGTAGGTGATTAGGGGTTGTGGCATGTTTAATTTATATAGTTATCTACAGAATTTAAGCTTTTCTATTGTTACTTGATAGTTCTGAAATTGAACACAGAATATTGTGCTAGGCATGTAACAATGAGAACTCATGCAGAACTGTCTTGAGGAAAAGAAATAATTTTGCGTAATTATGTAGCTCTGGATGTGGTGTAGACTCTATACTGAGGTCTGTTTTAACAATATTTATGAAAAAAAACCCAACTTTTAATAAGGTGAGTACAATATCCTCTCCAGAATAATATAGAGACAGCATGTTTGATGGTTAAAGCCATACAGGGTGTTACTAAATTCTTCTCTGCTAGTCCATCTTACTAGAATCTCTGGCAAATAGTGAGATTCATGAAAGGAGTCATGTAAAGTTTAGGTCTTTCATTTCACCTGAAACAGGTGGCAAAGTGTAGACTTAAGAACAGTAACTAAGGTTTTCCTCTTCCCATGTACGTGCCAAAGATTAGAAAGGAAAAATAAACAACAAACAAACTAAATCAAACCAAAAACAAAACCATCACAACAACCACAAATGCCATCAGTGTGGACTTCAACTCTACTCCTCTTCTAGTAATCTTTCATCTCTTTTCTGCATAGTTTATCCATCTCAGGGAAAGAAATGAAAATGCCCATGCCTGGTATGCCATGGTGATAAACTCATTTTTGTAGAATCACAGAACCATAGGAGCTGGAAGGGACCTTTGGAGATCACAGAATTGTAGGGAATCACAGAATTGTAGGGTCTGGAAGGGACCTCCAGAGATCATTGAGTCCAGCCCAAGATCACCATGTTCAACACCCCGCTAGAACAGATTCCCTACAGTAGGTTACACATGAAAGCATCTTGGTGGGTTCTGAATATCTCCAAAGAAGACGACTCCACAATCTCTCTGGGCAGCCTGTTCCAGTGCTCTGTTACCCTCACAGTAGAGAAGTTCTTTCACACATCCAGATGTTACTTTCTGTGTCTCTGTTTGCGCCTATTGTCCTTGTTCTGTTTCTGGCACCATTTTAAAGAGCCTGGACCCATCCACTAGACTCCCACCCCTTAGATAGATTCTGCCGAATTTGGCACTTGCTCTTGTTAAATGTCATGCATTTGAAGATTGCCCAGCCCACCAATTTGTCAAGATCTTTCTGCAAGGCCTCTAGTAGAAAAATGAGGGCATTTGATTCATGGTTTCAGATCATCTAAGAGGTTCTTATCTCTTACATTTTCTAGAACTGTGTTAGCAGTCTCCAAGAGTTTAAAATGACAAGAGGTAGGAAAAACTTTGCAAATACAAACACAAGGCCACAAGGATACCTAATATCACAAAGGTATGAACACAGATATATGATCATTTAAGAATGAAACTTCAAGGGCTAGATAGAGCTGACTTTAAAGTACAACAAGAACAAAAAACATCTGTAATGAATCCCTCATGGTGACATACAAAGGAGATAATATAAATATATGGAAGTCTGCTACAGCTCCCACCAGCAAGAGAAAAGAAGAAAAGAAAGAGGAATTATTAAAGCATTGTTTCTTTCAGTTAAAGACGCTATGCCTGATCTGTACTTGTTTGCAGCAGGTCCTCCCTCCCTTTCAGCAGAAGGAGTACTCCTCCTTCAATTGCTGTTTGTTACATTTTGCCTAAACAACATGAATTACAAAGTTCCAGTGCCCAAACATGTGCATTTACCTTGTTTTATTTACAAGAAGCTTGTGTCTCTAAAGTGAATAGTACATATTTCCCTTACAGAGAAAATAAATCCTTCTGACTTGATTGACAATAGTGTTTAGGAATTTGAGATACATTTTAGAAAGTTTGTAGTTTCCTGAAGTCCTCAGCTCCCATAAGTACTTGATTGTAAGTACTTTCCGTAATTGAATTAGATTTGATGAAAGCATCCTGAATAATGTCAATATTTAAGTATTTTCCCTCTTAGGTGGCCAGATTCCAGACAGACAGCTTTCCTCTCTTAGAAGATTGAGTTATTTTTCACTTTCTACTGGATATAAGCATGGAATTCCTTTCTTTGCTAGACCAGTGTTTTAGAACACTCTTTAAGCAAGGAAGAGTAAGCAGAAATGCCCTCCCCCCACCTTTTCCAAGTAACCAGTAGTTAGGACATTTACTCGGAAAGACTGAATTTTTTACTTCAGTGAGTCTTTACGCATAGCAGAGGAAATCACACAAGCAGGAAAGAGAAATGCCTGTTCCAGTAATATTTATTGTCTGCTTTTTATTGTGCTCATTTGGAACATGATCTATCCCATCCTACAGTGGAGAGACTTATGGCTAAATTACCATCTTGGGTATGAGACTTGGGAATGACCTGCTCCTCATGGCTTTTTTTTTTTGGGGGGGGGGGGGGGGGGAGTTGTGCTATGAAGAAATTTAACTTTTCAGAACATATATGGAAAAGACTAAAATGTCTTTCTACTTCACCATCAAATCAAGTTACCTCTTTTCTCTGCATATACTCACTTTCAATTTCATCTTGGCACCTGTTATTCTTTCATTAGAGAGGATAACATTTCAAATATCATAGTTAAATATAAGCTAGATCATTTAGTTTCTAGATTATAAAGCTCTGGCTTCTAAACATCTCATCACACATCAGTGCGCAGATCTTAACGAGTCTTTTCCAGTACTGAATCCAGTCCCCTGCCACAACCATGAAGTTCAAAAACACAAAATCCACGAGCTCTGCAATTTGTCTAATTTATGAACTTGATAGTATCCCTCTCAGATTCCTCAACTGGATCCATATGTTCATTTATATCTGTTTCAACAGAGCAGCATATGGAGAAAGTTTGGGCTGTAAATCCAAAGACAGATGGAATAGAATGGGAATATCATTATTTTCCACTACCTACTGAAGGTTTGGGATTCAGTTTCTCATCTTTAGGGCTGCACCAAGTTTCCCATGCTTTCCAAAGGAAGCAAAGGGTAAGGAAACCCACTAGGAACATGGGCACTCTAATTTGAAACAGTTGCCCTCACTGTCTGACACTACTACAAGTTATGTGTTCACATCGCAGGTCACAAAAATCACTCCTCTACCAACTCATTCCCTGCTATCCATTTATTTTATCCAGGTAAATTCACATTGAAATCACTGAAGAGCTCTGTTTTTCCAAAGCCCAACTTTGATGTTGGGTTGGGTTTTTGTTCTGTTTTTGCCTCGTTTTGCAGGGAGGCAATTGATTTGAACAGAAAAAATGCAGTCTTAAAACTTTTCTATTTGACCTAAATGGTTCCACTGTCCCTCCTCCCCAGCCTTAAATACACACAATTTTTCCTGATCTTAGCTGACTAACATCTTTTTACTTGTTTTTACTTGTTTAAGTCTCATCTGGAAAAAAACAAGCCAAGTTCTATCATGATTTATGAAGCTTCTAAAGAATTCCTACCTTACATCAAAGGAACTGATTTGACACTGTTGGAGTACTGTTTGAGACCTGGACAGGCTGGAGAGCTGGGCGGTAAGAAACCAGATGAGGTTTAACAAAAACAAGTGCAGAGTCTTGCACCTAGGGAGGAATAATTGCATACAGCAGTACAGGTTGGGGGATGACCTGCCGGAGAAGAGCTCTGCAGAGAGGGACCTGGGTGTCCTGGTGGACGACAGGTTGGCCATGAGCCAGCAGTGTGCCCTTGTGGCCAAAAAGGCCAATGGCATTCTGGGCTGCATCAAAAAGAGCATGGCCAGCAGGTCAAGGCAGGTGATCCTCCCCCTCTACTCTGCTCTGGTAAGGCCTCATCTGGAGTACTGTGTCCAGTTCTGGGCTCCCCAGTACAAAAAAGACAGGGATCTCTTGGAAAGAGTCCAGCGGAGGGCCACAAAGATGGTGAAGGGCCTGGAGCATCTCCCCTTTGAAGAAAGGCTAAGTGAACCGGGTCTGTTTAGCCTTGAGAAAAGACGACTGAGAGGGGACCTGATCCAGGTCTATAAATATCTAAGGTGTGGGGGGCAAAGTGGTGAGGCCAGACTCTTTTCAGCAGTGTGTGGAGACAGGACAAGGGGAAA